>JAAXCT010003077.1:0-46094 GCA_012490785.1 Eragrostis nindensis | reverse complement strand
GGACGCCATGATTTTCCAGACCAGGACCGATGTGCTTGTGTCTGAAAGACCCTCAATATGCACTCATAAATCTTGCATTTTCGATGCCAGCACGGCATGCCCTTCAATTATTAATTTATGCATGATTTAATACCATCTTTTCTATAGCTAATGGCACCAATGAATCCTTTTACAAAGTTATATTTCTGTTGCATTTAGCACATGTAATGCATGACTCATAACTTGTGGCTCCCTTTTCTGTTTGCTTCCTCCAAATGCTTCAAAGCAGCATGGATGGGTTATCCTATGCTTAACTGATCAACATAACACTGGCCGAGACGTTTGTATGCAAGCAATCGAGGGAGTGTCACCAGATGAATACTTTGGTTTCGAGTTACTTGCGCCTGAGATTTCCGGGACACCCTTGCAGGTAGCACGGCCAGATCAGGAATTTATATAACGGCACACTTTCAACTAACCTTCTACAATCTCCCATCCTGATTTCAGCTCAAATCTTTTATCTTACGTCAATTACCGAATCAATAACGGATCAAGCGGGCGTAAATGGACAAGAAAGAGAAGGAAACTTACTCTTCTTGGCCTGCAGTAAGCTCCTCCCGGTTAGATCCGGCGCTTCCCTGGAACACGGTGTCTGCTCACAGAACACAAACAAAGCAATCCATCAGAAGTGGCGACCACAGAAGGGAAAAGATGAAAGGGAAAAAAAAAAGGTGTTTAGCAACACCGGGGAAGAACTGGCAGGAGGCAAGCACGCACCGGACAAGAAAGCACCCGAGGCGGAGGCGAGCCCAGCCAGGGCGGCGGCGGAGATGAGCAGCAACAGGAGCTCACGGCTCGCCGCCATCGCGTCTCCTACCAAGCTTAAACAAGGCCGAATCTTATCAGCACAAAAAAGGTGGCGCGGGGGAGGGGAGGAGCGTTGCTGGATCTAGGACGACGGCGGCGGCGGTTATGGTGACGGAACGCGGGGGAAGAGCTGCTGCCCACATGCGCGCCACGACGTCCGCGCTGGAGGCGTTTGCGAGCTCTAACTCGGCTGTACAGCTCGAATAAAATCAGCAGTATCGCAGGGAAGAGGCCAGCCAGACAGCTGAGACCTGAGAGGACGGTGGCGACTGGTCAGGGCAGGAAAACGCGACGCGTTTGTTTCGGTGGTGGCTGGTGGGTGGTGTTCTCTATCCTGTGTGTCTGACGGCGAGGCCCCGTGGGACGGTGGGGTGGGAGCTAGCTGGGCGGGAAGGAACAGACGTGGTCAAGGAGACGCCGGTCTCATTCATGTGTTAGCTAGATTTTGTTCAGAAGCGGGCTTAATGATAACTCTAACCTGGGGGTTGAATCTTTACTACCATTAGTTGTAATTCGTTAACCCTGGATTAGAGGGCAGCGCAATTGACAAAGCGAAAAGGAGCGTACAAGTTGCAAAAGTGCTTCGATTTCTCAAAGTTGTTGACAGCCACAAACGGTTGAACCTTTCAAAACAATTCTCCTCAGGGACATGTGCGTTGCCCGGCGCAACCATCGTTCCCGTGCTGCCTGCCCAGTGCCAGGTCTTGTCTTCTTCCAGAAATAACATCTCTTATCTGGAATATGGCTGTGGTCTACTTGACAGTTTGTTGATTGATGCATTCCAATTGCCATACAGCTCATGCAGTTGTAAACTTGTAATACACACGAATATCAGTCCACAAACATGCGACAACGTATCAATGCAAACTTGCAAAACTAACGTCAACATTAGCATGGGATGCTTGCAGCGGCAATTAGAAACGATATTTCAAATTTTGACTTGGTTAGTTGCAAAAACACTGGCCAAGTTGAGACGGATGATCTTATATCTACAATTAGAGTGAAAGGAAGTGAAATGAAAGCATGGTGCATAAGTTATCAACCAAAGAATGCATTGAATTATGAGTGAAACCTCAGCTGTTTCTAAAAAAAGGAAATTGCTCGATACATTGAACGCACATCAGATCAGGAGGCTCAACTCTCAAAGTAGAAGCGCACTGCAAGACGGGACTAAGCTTGGGCTCTTTGGAAGTCCTTTCCTCTATAAACTGACAGTGTTTGGTGATTTTCCAGGAGGCTCTTCTTGGCTATCTCCTCTCTTTACCACAGGTCGCCAATTATCTGTTCTTATTGAGACGGTGTCATCTTGTCTCTATATAATAGACCAAAAACGGTAAGCGGCAAAGGGCAGCCATGTACAAATGAGTTTAGTTCTCTGTTGAGAAGCAGATATTAGTAAGCCACCAACTTTTTGTCTTGTTTCTGTACATTGCAGCTAAATGTATTATGTACAAAATTTCCTCCTCTGCACCAAAAAACGGACAGCAAAAGGTTTAGCATAGACAAATAAAATTAATAAAGCCACAGCATGATTCTATAATTTATTATACTACTGTAATGCAAGCAGAGTATGATAAATGTTGGTCCTGTCACTTTAGATGCCACTGGTGATAACTTGGAATTGAACAAAATACTCAATGTGGATAATGAAATGACAAATGCATGGTATATTACATACACTCACCCTAAGATCAGAGTCCTTTACAGCCTCCAATGTCTCAGCCATCTGCATTTGTTTGATAACTGTTGCATGCAACACCTGGAAGAACAGTTCAGAATACAACCATCTAAATTCATGATCTTTTGAATACAAAAATAAAGGAAAAAGGATTATCAGTTACATCAAGAAAGGAACAGGTATCTGATGAGCTATAACTAGTATGTATTGCGCTATAGAAAACACCTATGCACATTACGCACTATGACAGTCTGGCCAATAGCAGGATATAATAATCGTGAGCTTACATTCTTCAGTTTTCAAAATGTAACATTGTTCCATAACCTTAGGCCCTATCACGGTAATGGAAAACTTCAAATCATTGGAGGATGCTGGATTGAAAAAAGATTTTGTATGGTACCCTTTTTTGTGCTAAAAGTCCTGATGGAGCTCTAGCCATGAAACCAAAATAAGTTGCAAGTACCATAACTCCATAGAACTTGAGTTGACAAGTACCTTCTTTGTTTTCTCCAGATCAAATTCAATGGACTTTATCCTGTCGAAAGAATCTTGTATGGCCCGATCCTTATCCTGTGGAAGCTCTGGAGGCTTTCTGCTCAGCTGATTAAACATTGACTCAAGACGATCAAGGCGCTCCAGACATGGATTTACACGATCTTCCTTAGTAATCTGAAGATCTGCCTGATTACTGGGCACAGTTGCAGTACGAGGAGGAACATTTTCCAAGTGTCGCCGTCGACGAATAAAAAACTGCAGGAGAGAGAGTACTTTAAGAAAAACAGCAACGAATTTCCTTGAGAAATGTCTCAAGATCCCATCATCAGCATCGCCTCCGCCATCATTCGGGACACCCCCACCTGCTGGTTCAAACCATAATAACTTCAAAAATTAGACAGACTAGCCAACATGTTGAGATAGCTGATTCGAAGAATTTATGATGTATAACCGAAAAAAATAGCCTTGCATGTGGACTCTGAATGGATACCTGGCGCATGTACAATTCCATTTGTTAAGGAACGTTCTTTATTGTATTGTCTGGCTTCATTTCCAGAAGGACTGTATCTTTTATTGGACTCTATAACTCTATCTGCCGTATGAGACATGCCGTCAGAACCACTGTATGTTGTAGATCCTGATTCCTTGGCCTATACAAGGTAAACACAAGGTGAAGTTTGCAATTTCAAACTAAAAAGCTCAAAACGCGTTAACATTGAAGAAAAAGGAAGGGATCAGCTACCTTCTTATGCCATACTAAATGTACAAGTTACATAGTTTACAATATAATACACGAAAGATCGAATGGAATTCTTAAGTAAAATGCAACAACTGAAGGAACAAGACTTTACTTCCTCATGAACTGGAGCCAAACTAGGATATTCAACATCTTCAGGGGCTATGGGGGATCCAAGGTCATCAACATCTGAACCTGATTCAGCATTTGATGTGTCACTAATTCGTTCTGGTAACTGAAAGAAGTAGCACGTCCAATGTCAATACTGGAAATAGATATGCTTATTGAAAAAATGAGACTTCGTATGTCAGGTATAAGATGAACTTGCCTTGAGAGCGCGCAACCTTACAGATCCTGTAATTGCTTCTTCTATATCAGACACTTGCCCAACTTCACGCAATGACTCCATGCTATGTACAATCTACGATAGAAAATAAGGTCATGACCAGCAGCGCAGATAAACGAAATCTGCCACCATAAGGACTAGTAGACTACGATTGATTTACCTTCATGGTTAAAGGATCACTCCAGGGGCCTTTGTTAGACCTCAGGCACCCTCCATGGTTAGCACACGTGCATGATCCACCAAAGAACTCTGGCAATTGGCTGAAGATACATTTTTGGTAAGCACTACACAGGTATTTACCAATAAAAAAAATCAAAGAAACAGTCGCCAACCTTGCATCTATAGCTTCCTGAAGTCTGCTTTGATATTTTGTTCCTAGAACCTGGAATTAAAGAGTAAGTATGAAGCTACACAAAAACCAAACATGGATAATAAACTAATTTCATTTGCAAACTCATACATGTATTTTCGATGATGTTTTAGGGTCAAGAAGTCCCTTAATGGTGCTCCAGATCAACTTGAAACCAGGTCCAGCATTTACAATAAACATTTGATGTAGTGTCTGCAAATATTGTGGAATGCTTGGCATTAGAACTGTTTCCAGGCATGCAGTACATCATTATTTCATTATTAGGCCTAACCTCAGGATAGTAGTCACCATCAATTTTTTGCATACAACGCACCAAATCCCTCGCGATCTTGCTAAAGTTCTTCCAGCCCTATATCACAGGACACAGAACAGGGCAATAGATATATATATAAGATGAGCTTCAAACAAGAAAAGATTCTTTTAAAAAAGATTAACATATACAGAAACGAGAAGGAATGGAGTAGCAGAGCTAATATATAGATGAACTCAACCTCTGCAGTTCTATGATGATTCTTTTTTGGTTTCATGGATTTCTATCAGAATATTTGGCCATGTAACCCAATCATTACACCAAATCGACTGCATGAATATATATTTATCTCAAAACGAGTATATTAGACGTCTACACTGGATTACATTATGAGGACTGGAGATCACAAAACTTGATGCTTTACGCTCAAATTTTGCTCCAAATAAACAACGCCATAGTTCAAAAAAGATTATCACAATTAATATGTCCAAAAACTTTAAAGTAGATGCAAATGATGTAAGTTAAATTTACAGGCTTCCACAATTTTACAATTGATGCATTTTTAAGACAGCAAATCCGAGTAAGGGCTCATCAACCAATGTTTCATGCTTGTCTTAGCAAAGTACCTTTTCAGAACTGCTATTAATGGCAAAAAAGAATTCTGAAACCTGTTATCTGAAATAAGGTTCTCTGTAATACATTAATGGCAAACCTTATTGTAATATGAAATACATATATACCATTAAATGCATTAATGACAGACAATAATGTTTGCTATAAATGGAAAAAAAGACAATTACTGTGGTTAATAAACAATTTTAGACGATGAACATACCACACCATGGACGTCCAATATTGTAGTTGTGGTATCTATGTGTCGTTTGGCAGAAATTGTGCAGGCAGGAAATTTCTCGCGGAAAGCTCTCTCAAACTCTTGTACATGATACTTAATGTAGCGCTCCACTGTTGTAATTTGTACAAGTTTATTGGGTTCAACTTTCCCAAGCAACTCAATATAGACAGGCCTTCCCTCCTTGTCAACTCCATGGTAACCATGTGGATAGTATTTCAGGACCTCCTCTAGCTCATGAAATTCAAAATCCTTCAATAAGTAGAGTTAGCTACTGTTAGCTTGCATGAGGTATTGCAAAATCACATGAACATGTAAAGATAATCTAAATATATGCAGAATTTCATCAAATCTTGTGATTGAACTTTTAGAATAGACAGCATCTTATACTTCAAAAATGGTGTCAGTCCCGAACTCCTTTCTCCACTGCAGCATGTCGGCCCACATCTGTGCCGCTTTTTCAAAGTCGAACTTCCTCGCTTTCAGAAATCTGCACCACAGATTGATCGCAATGTATAATCACCAACTGGCATTTCACAGCTCAAAGAAACAATACGGCATATTCATCAGATATCAACCTAAGTATCATATGGTAGTCATCATGCCTGACCGGCAACAAGCCCCTAGTGAACAAAACCTCCCGAAACGAGATCACCGCCTGCTCTTCCTCAGCATCCCTGACATCCTCTATCGATATCCTTGGCAACCTGCAGTCCACTTTCCTCTTCCCTCTTTTCTTCAGTGAGTGTGTCAGCTTTGTCGATGCGTGCAACGCCTTCTTCTTCAGCGACCGCATTCTCCTGTGCTTAGGCTCGTCCTCTGAGTTCTCAACATTTTCCCTGTCCCTCCTCTCGTCATTACTGACCGATATCTCAATGCCATCGACATTGCTCTCTGCAGGGGTGCATAGCAAACTTTCCAATATTAGCTGCATTGCACGATCAATGCAACAAAACTACACATATAGAGCATTGTTCACCAGCTCATACCTGACATTCTCTACAGACGGAGCTCAAACGATCAGGCCCTCCCCCTCTCTATTGCTGTGTCAGCTCGAAGATGCTGTGTATTCAGCGGACGGATATCCACACACACTGCCAGAAACAGTACAGAAACACAGATTAGAACTCACAGAGTTGTAGTCACCACTTCTAATTAACTGTGCATTTCCTCCTGTCCAGAGCCAGCGGCGGACTAAACGAGGGGCCATGGAGGTTCAGCTGAATACACACATAGATTTTATTTTTATTTTTTTTGAAAAAAGACACCAATAGTACGAATTCCACCACGCAGCAAACAAATTTTCGTAGCGAGCTGGTTGGAGAGAACGACGAATATTCGTCTTTCACAGCTCGCAGCAAACGAGGGGGAGGAGATTCCGCGGGAAAAAGGGAAAACAGCGATCGGGTATCCCAGGATCACTCAGGTCCGGATGGATCGGATCACCACTCCACGCCGGTGCCGTCCGGAGGGGGAAAAGGAACACACGGACGCCGCCGGGGGAAGGAAGGGAGGCGCAGTCGCGGACCAGTGTTGAAGGATACCTGGATCTGGATCGCGGCGCGCTCGGCGCCGGTGGCGGGCGGAGAGCCTAGGAAGCTCTCGCCTCTCGCCGACGCCGCGGGATCGCCCGCCGCCTCTCGATCACGATGGGAGCAGCAGCTCGAGGCGTTTGCCGCGATCACGGCGGGGCCTGCTTCTCTTTGCCTCGTCCTCGCTCGCCTCGTCCCCTAACGCTTACGCTTCCGTTGCTGGTTTCCGCCTACTCCTGGCTCCTAGAGAGCAGCAGCTAGTGCTCGTGACGGGGCGTTTCATTTTTCTCATGCTCTGCCTCGGGTCCCGGCGTCAGCGGCGTTGGCGTGGCGACGTGTACGCCAGGGAGGAGTGCGCGCTTGCGCGCGTCGCGATTGACTCGTCTCCTCCGCTCCGCGCGCCCGCGTTGCGTGACTGCGTTACGCAGCCGGAGGCGCCGACGCTCACGTGTAGCGGCACCGGCAGCCGCTGAGATGTGGGACCCATCTGTCAGTTGAGGAAGTTCATGCATTTTCATGAGATTTTACAAGGAAGCTCATAGAGAGAGGTTGATGAGAAGGTCGATTGAGTTGGTTATTAGGTTGAATGGTTGATGCGAGGTCGTTTGAGATTTAGAGGAATTTATTGAATGTATAGTTAGCAGGCTGGTTGGCATAAATATTTATTTTCCTCCCGATTTTGCATCTGACAAGACCTGGATGGTTGGCAAAATGAGACCAAATTGGCACGTATTTGTTCTAAAAAGAGTAAGAGCATCAATTATAGGTCAACAATAGCAGAGAATAGTACATTGTGTGCATATGCAAACATCTCGCTTGTACTCCCTCCGTCCCGCTATAGGTGTCGTTCTGGGTTTGAAATTTTGTCCCACAAATACCTGTCGCTCTCGCCTCCCAATGCCGAATTGAAGTCGCGCAGTAGCCAGTAAGCTCCATCTCGGTCCCTTCACTTTACTTCCATCTCGTTCTATCCCTTGACTCCTCCCTCTCGCATTCCAATCTTCACCGGACAGCACCACAACAAGCCGAGGCCAAGCCAAGTTAGCAAGCCGCAAGCGGCAGGAAAGCTGTCGCTGAGATTGACGCGGTGGCCGCCGAGCGCCAAGCAGCTAAGACTGCGGTGAGCATGGAAGGTTCCAGCAAGATCCGGCGGTGAGGAAAGGCTTCACGCATGGATTCTGCTCGCGGCCGAGACAGCCACGTAGCCGCTCGTCTCGCCGCAGGGCCACCGTGCCGGTCGCCGTCGAGCAACTCCTCGTCGCTCCTGGCCCCGCGCCGCTATCCATGGCAGCCGTGGCCGCCGTCGAGCCCCTTTCCCACGCCTACGCAGGGGCGCGAGGGCTTGACCCGGAGAAGCTCGCCGGCGGGAAGCTTGGACGCGGCCTCCCTCCCAACTCCCCGCTGCTGCTTTGCTAGTAGCTTTTTCTCCTTTTCTTCTTGATGGGGACGAGATGGGGGAAGGCGAGAGGACGAGAGGGGAGAAGGACTGCCGTCGATGAATTTTTAGTGGAGCAGGTGCACGGGGACCGCATTCTGGTTTCCTCCTCATGTCTAAAGACACCTGTAGCGGGACGGAGGGAGTAGTAGTAGTCATTTCCAGAAAAAGTTGTACACGGTTACGTTTCTCAGTTGATTATAGAGACTACTGGCCGTTCGCTGGAGTGATGATGAACAGTCGTAGCGGCTGTTTTGGCTGCTTGTACTATTGCTACGTGAGTGCAACATCAACAGCCACCAGCAGCAGCCGACTATTATCAACAGCGACAGGGCGTACTAAACCTTCACGCAATATCAAAACAATGTTTCAACTTATGTAGCACTAAAATGATATTCCTCACAAAGGGGGTAGCATGAGGAAAATGCGATACTTACAACTTAAGTGAATTACAAGCAATATATAAGCTACACTTTTCTATTATCACCTAGTTTCTCATACTAATTTCCTCGAAATTGCATCTCAGCCATTCGTTGCTACGCTGTTGTCCACAAATTCTAGTTGTCCGTGAATGAACGTGATACATCTAGGTGAGGGTGAATGCGTACTGTAGTGTTGTTGTTTGAAGGAAAAAAATTGGAGCGGACGTCCGCAAACACCACTGTGCGGACCCGCCCAGATCGACGAACAGTGGACCGTGTGAAGGCATCAAGGAAGGAGTGATCTTTCGCTTACGCACATGCTCCCGCACGGCTCGGCTCTCACACGACGCGCTCGGTCGTTAGCACCATCGGCTGGCCCATTGCATCCGTTGCCTGCAGTTTTAAGATTTCTGAGGACGAAGGGGTGCGTTCAAGTTCAGATGTCATGATCCTGGATGGTAATTGGTATCTAATAGATTCGAAACCGATATTGGTCTGAGCTTCCCTAAGCCTTCAGCTTGACCGCGTTCATGGGATGATCTGCACTGATGGAGCTGACGAGCGACGATCGATCGAGATGAAGGGAGAATTCTGAAGAGCCTGCTGCGTCGGGAGGAGGAACCTGGAGCCGCACAGGTATCCACGTTCCACGACTGGAGGGCGCACAGTTTTCCTGCCGTCGGTGCGTGTGCTTGCCGAAGTCGATTGAAGTGGCCGCCGGAGAGGACGGCCTTGCCCTGCGCCACGGCTGCCACCATCTCTACGCGGGACGAGTCCCCCTGACGACGATCATCGTCTTGTCGCTCCCGACGGTGGAGGAGCTCACGCAGCGTCGACGACTGGGGATTGATCTCGCGCATCTGGGCCGCGAAGGTCGATCGGCTTGCGCCCGTTTCCTGGAGCGAGAAGCTGGAGTTGCGCCATGCGCGAGCAAGCTTACGAGACCGTTGCGAATGCAAGCCGGTTGCTTCCACCTTGGATGCCTTCATGCGGTCCACGTGTCGTCGATCTGGGGCGGGTCCGCAAATGCGCGTTGCGGACGGTCGCGCCTAATTTTTTTAGTTTTGAAACAGTAGTTTGCTCTACAAAGTGACTATTTTAGATGAAAAGTAATATTTATTAAAATAATGGTACTTTATAGTTACCTGAAAAAATATAGTTGTTCTAAGGGGTGGAAAAATAATTTTTTTTTGAGATACCTGGAAAAAATATTTTTTTTTTAGATTACTGGAAAAATATAGTTACCTGAAATGAAATTCAGAAGAAGTTAAAATCAGTGTTGGGCTCGTCCGAACTTAATGGGACGGCCCGTATAAGCGATTCCCCAAACCCAGCCCAGCAAGGCAGCAACTCGCGAAAAGCTCGTGCGGCGTCGTGATTGGAGTTGCTCTACTGCTCAGTGCTGTCGCTCACGCCTGCGAGCACCTCGTCGCCGGCTCCACCGCCGCCTCGCCGGTGCCGTTCCAGGTGCGTATCGGTCGTTTCCTCCTAAATTTTGGATCCGCCGACTTCGATCTGCGCCTCCCTCCCTCCTCTTCTCCTACCCTCTAGCCGTTTCCTGCCGCCGCATACTGTGTTAGGTGGTGCCGCGCTTCACCGCCGGCGAGCACGCGCCGGCAGCGGAGCACAGCAACTTAGGCCTCATTCCAACGAATAATTCCCCCGTCGGGAGAGGTGCTGCCTTCCTCCCTTTCCTAGCGTGGGAGATCTATTCGGCGCTAGTGTCTGGTTTAGTTAATGGCGCTGCTTTCTGGATCTGGTGTGTTTGCTGCGTGGTACCCTGCTAGTTCAATCCAATCTATGGGTCGGTTAGGTTATTCCTACTCATGGCGCGAGATCAATCTACTGAAGCTGTGATGCAGTTTATTTGCCAAAAATGCTGGAGATTCAACTGAATGTCTAGGACCCATTAAATCTTCCGCTGCAGCCTAATTTCCATCATGAATCAGACAGTACTGGCGAGCAGACATCTTGTGTATTAGTTGATCTACAAGCAAATTATTTCTGCTAATAGATTTATAAGCAAATTATTTCTGCTTATAGATTTATAATGTCTTGCTTGCGGTCAATATATTCGTGATATCATCAATTCATCATGTCCTTTAAACCGTGAATATGGATTTGAAAACCTGACGGAGAGTAGCTTTGTTAGGCACCGTTGGCAGTATCCTCCTGCCATTTCGATTTGAGATCTGTGTGACTGTGTCTGTTTGCAAAGACATGACATGATGTCATTCTTGTCTGCTTATTGTGCTGATACATTTATTATGTAACTTCTCTATGTAGAGGAACTGAGCATGGATGCTATTTTTCTCTTGATTTCAGGTCATAGGCAAAGTTTGTCCTAAACTGCCAATCATGGCGAAAGGCTGGGTATTCTCTGCTTTGTTAGTGGTGTTTATAGCATTCACTCCCCCTTGCGAGGCGTTCTACTTGCCAGGTAGTTACATGCATACATATCGCCAAGGTGAGGAGATATGGGCAAAGGTGAACTCGCTCACTTCCATTGAGACAGAACTTCCCTTCAGCTACTACAGCCTCCCATACTGCCGTCCTAAGGATGGTATTAAGAAGAGTGCCGAAAACCTCGGAGAGCTCCTGATGGGTGATCAAATTGATAATTCCCCCTACCGTTTCCATGTAAATGTCAATGAATCACTTTATCTGTGTACCACAAACCCACTTGATGAGGGTGATGTGAAGCTCCTCAAGCAGCGAAGCCGTGACCTCTACCAGGTGAACATGATTCTTGATAATCTTCCTGTGAGGAGATTTACTGAGCAGAATGGAGTGACCATTCAGTGGACAGGCTATCCAATTGGTTATACCCCAGAAGGCACCAGCGATTTTTACATCATCAATCACCTGAAGTTTAAGGTCTTGGTGCATAAGTATGAAGGAGGCAAAGTAAAGGTTGTTGGTACAGGGGAAGGAATGGAAGTGATCTCGGAGGCTGACAGTGATGCCAAGTCTGGCTATGAGATTGTGGGATTTGAGGTTGTCCCATGCAGTGTGAAGCGTGATCCTGAAGCCATGTCGAAGCTTACGATGTACGATAAAATTGATTCTGTGAACTGTCCTCTGGAGTTGGAGAAATCTCAACTGATCAGGGAGAAGGAGAAGATCACTTTTACATATGAGGTTGAATTTGTAAACAGTGATATCAGATGGCCATCAAGGTGGGACGCATACCTGAAGATGGAGGCGGGCTCAAAAATTCATTGGTTCTCTATTATGAACTCGTTGATGGTGATTCTATTTTTGGCTGGCATTGTGTTTGTCATATTCTTACGGACTGTGAGGAGGGACTTGACTAGGTACGAGGAGTTGGACAAGGAGGCCCAAGCTCAGATGAATGAGGAGCTCTCTGGGTGGAAGCTTGTTGTTGGAGATGTTTTCAGAGAGCCAACCTCATCTAAGCTGCTTTGTGTCATGATCGGTGATGGGGTTCAGATTCTGGGTATGGCTATTGTTACCATTTTGTTTGCTGCATTTGGCTTCATGTCTCCTGCATCAAGAGGAATGCTGCTGACAGGTATGATTGTCCTATATATGTTACTTGGAATTGTGGCTGGATATGCTGCTGTCAGAATGTGGAGGACTGTGAAAGGAACTTCTGAGGGATGGAGGTCGGTCTCCTGGTCAACCGCTTGTTTCTTCCCTGGCATTGTCTTCATTGTCCTCACTGTATTAAACTTCATGCTGTGGGCAAGGAATAGTACCGGAGCCCTTCCCATCTCACTTTTCTTTGGTCTTTTGTCCTTGTGGTTCTGCGTCTCTGTGCCACTTACCCTTTTAGGTGGTTTCTTTGGCACAAGGGCTGAGCCAATTGAATTCCCTGTTCGAACCAATCAAATACCGAGAGAAATCCCTACAAAGAAATACTCATGGCTCTTCATATTTGGTGCTGGAACTCTACCTTTTGGAACACTCTTCATTGAGCTCTTCTTCATTCTTTCTAGCATTTGGCTCGGAAGGTTCTATTATGTATTTGGCTTCCTCCTTGTTGTGCTCCTTTTGTTGGTTGTGGTCTGTGCTGAGGTATCAGTTGTTCTTACCTACATGCATCTTTGTGCGGAGGACTGGAGATGGTGGTGGAAAGCTTTCTTTGCCTCTGGAACAGTGGCCCTTTATGTATTCCTTTACTCTATCAACTACTTGGTGTTTGATCTCAGAAGCTTGAGTGGGCCGGTTTCTGCTATGCTCTACATTGGATATTCTTTCATTGTCTCCTTTGCCATTATGCTAGCTACCGGTACTGTTGGGTTCCTGACATCGTTCTCTTTCGTCCACTACCTTTTCTCATCAGTGAAGATTGATTGAAGGTCACATCTTGCAATCTCCAAGGATGACTGTACACAAAATCACGTGCAAGCTCAAATTATTTGATTGTGGCATCTTGAGGCCCTTTGCAGAGTTGATATTACTTGTTCTAGCTTAGTACTGGTTTATTGTATCATGATGTGAACGATAATATTCAGCAGAGCTTTTGTAAGTCACTCTTTTGTTTGCCACAACATTTTTGTTAATGCTGCACATGGTTTCAAAAGTTCTTGAGTTTTATGATGTCATTGGACCCTTGAGGAGTAGTTGATCACTTGGTCAGTTTCGTTCTGCGAGGTAGGTTTGCTACTCAAATACTGTTATCTTGTAGTATAAGATTGTGTTTCTGATGGACACCGGTTGTATTTTTTTTTTTCTTTTTTACCTTCGTTGATTTACCCAAGATTCCATAGAACTATAAAACACCTCGTCCAGTCTATGTTTGATAGTTGGGTGTGACAATTCATATGTTCCTTTTTTTAAATTAACCCTTTATGAATGACAGTGATATGTGGTCTTTTCATTAACCATAATGCTTCTAGTCATTCAGATTCAGCTTTCATTTGTCATGTTTCAACCAGGTTACTTCTTTTACTTATGTTAATCATGAAATCTGTGACATATAAGTTCTTTGAGGCTAAGTTTCATTTTGTTGTTTCCAAAGGTGTCACATAAGCAACATATCAATTATTTGATGAATGAAATACCTCATACAATGCATTGTTTCATTTTTGTTGTTTCCAAGAAATACATGCAAGAGACAAATGGTGTTGGAAATAGTGCATATATGGTTTCATCTAGATGAAACTCTTCTCATCTCTCTCATCATCAATTCCTTGCCACATCACTAAAATTGTTGACATGGCACCATATTTATTGAAAATGAAACTCCCATTGGGAGTAGCCTGAGGAATGCATTTAGGTGATTGGATGTTTATATATCGTGTCAGTTTTGAAGGTTCTATGCCCGTATTTTCCTGGTTTTAAGATGCGCATGGAAACATACGCTAAATACATGCAGCTGCAGTAAGTCAGATTTGCTGACATTTCAACCGTCAATAGTCTTTGCTTGAATCTAGAATATCTGATTTCGATCTTCGCTGCTTCCTATTAACATTACTTTTCTGCCTACCTGTGAAACCTGAATCCTTGCAACTCTGGGCACGGCAACCTGATTATCTGTGCATTCTTAGATGAACATGAGATGTGCTTGTGGTTAGGTGCTATTGGCCCTAGATTCATGGATGTCCAATAGATTTTTTTTTGTTTGGCAATTTCAGCTCTCTTTATTATACAATTTCGACCTGTTTATTATTGGATGGCTGCTAAAACTTCATTTCATAGGGTTGTTGCTTTATTGAGTGATTAGTTATGTTAACGGCTTGACGAAATGTGTCAGTCATTGTCTTGTTTTTAACCTTTCTGGAAGGAAGTCACATTCTTTGCTGTTGCTTTTCTTGTTGCTCAAATTATTAATGGCTTCGCGTTGCACTGTTCTAATCAGCCTCAACTCATAACAATCGAACAAACAAAATGCACCAGAAACCTAATGTCGATGTTGATTGTTATGGCTCTCCTTCCCTATCTTCTGCAGTCGACAAGACTACTTTTTTCCCTGCACTTCAGCTGCAGAATTAGTGCATCAGATGGAAAGTGTATTCCTGTGATATATCATCGATGCCCTGTGATGGCATTAGATCGGCATGTGCCAGCCCTTTGCTTTGGATGTCCTTTTGATTTCTGGACAGGTCTGACCTGGCTATTCATGTGAAATGTGTCCCTTTTCGTGCTCATGCAAATTGCTGCGGCTCTATGGTTTGTTTATAGGGGAGATTGTTCGTCGGTTGATGTCGCGGGCTCTCCACCCCACTGCCGGCCCTTTTCCACCGAACGTGATTGTTTCTTTAAGAAACTCGGGGATCCAACAGGGTGTGACCAACAGGAAGGGTGTGTGTGATGGTGAAGCCTTTTCGCTGGTCCCAGAAAGAGAGTGGTGGCCGAGCATGGCATCCCCACGGTCACGGCGGCAGGTTGGAGATCGCATCTGCCGGGCTGGACCAGGCCTAGGACGCATCTGCCAAGTATGAAGTTCTCAAGATTTCTCATTGGCGGAACGTGTTGGTTGGCTTGTCTCCTTGTTTGAAGTCAAGTTCATGCATCATTGGAGCAGTATCTCATTGCAACCACCGTGAGGCATGTGTCGCAGTCAGTCATGGTGTGTGTCGTCCAACCTGCCGAACCCGCGTCCAAACTCACGACCCCGCCGAAACGACTGGGCAACAATCGGGGTGTTCGGTTGGAGGATGCAACACTTGAATAGTGGAAGCATTCGCGCACTGTAGCAAGTTGACTCAGCGAGCAGCAGCAGCCGGAGGAAAATCCTCCTGCCGAACACCGCCATTAATATTGGCAAATTTGTCTGGATCAACGATGCATCGCCTCTGTACATCTCACTGCAAGTTCAATCACATGATTAACCGGCCGGTTTTTTGCGTGATCTGAGCCTTGATCGGGCTGTCAACAAATATTTTTTTGTGACACTAGCTATCAACAAATATTGGCAAATGTACTCACATGATGTTCCAACGCTGGATCTACACCAGCAGCTGGAACCTCGTCTCAGCAAAAAAGAAATGAAAATTTGGAACACGACCGACGGCGGTGAGGATCTGCAAGACGGCAACGAGGGCACGATCAGGTCCCACATGTCATGGTCTGGTTAGGCTCCCTGCCAACCTCCCGAGTGCCGAACCCAGGTCAAACAACGACCAAATAAAAAAATATAGCACAGGTGGTGAGAAGTCGCGGCGGACAGTGAGGAAAAAAAAAAAAAAAAAAAAACACGGATCCCCGCAACGTGGACTGGCGCCAAATACTCCACCACTCTCACACACCGACGAAATGGCCCACGACCTAACAAAAGAAAAGTATTTTGTAAACAAATAAAGATCGCAATAAATAAATTACAAATATTATATTAACTTGGTTAAGGGGGAAAGAAAATCTAAACTGCACTGCACTGCACGGAACGAAAGCGAAGAAGACGACGGGGTGTATAAAATTTGGCGGGTTCGTGCCGCGTCTCGTCCCTCCTCCTCTCCTCGATTCCGCCGGCGAAGCGTTTACTTCGTCGTCTCCGCGATCTCGAGGCGCGAGCGCGAGCGAGGGAGGGAGGCGCTCCCATGTTTTGACCTCGCCTGCGTCGTCTCGGCCGCGATTCAGATCTGAGGTGAGGTCCCTTCCTCACCTGATCTCCTCCGTGCGCCCTCCCTTCCCCTCCCCGTTGGTTCTCGGTCCAGATCCAGGCATCCGTTCAACTGGTACTTGCAATTATTTCTTCATTCGTGAGGAAGAGAGCCCTAGTTCGCTTAGATGGATCGTCGTTATTGTTGTTTTTTATCCCGTTCGGTGTCGTTGAATTTTATCTTTTATGCTCTATATATATGTTGATATCTTCTCGGCTGATTGGATTAACGGAAATAAATGGATGCGAAATTTATGTTTATCGATAATGGAGCGCATAGTTTGATTATCGCTTCTTTTTACAAGTGGGCAGAATTTGATTGTTTCGTTATTTTGCGCACATTTGCTTGCAGGTTGTGAGTTCTTGATCAAGTGATCGCAAAGAATTGTAGCTGCAATGGTGGCCAAGATGCCGTCGTTCCAATGGATCTCGGCGTCTCTGCTCGTCCTACTTCTGACCCTGCACCCGGGTGTCCACGCCTTCTACCTTCCCGGCACCTTCATGCACACCTACAACCCCGGGGAGGTGATCTCGGCCAAGGTCAACTCGCTCACCTCCATCGAGACCGAGGTGCCCTTCAGCTACTACAGCCTGCCGTACTGCAAGCCCCCAGAAGGCGTCAAGAAGAGCGCCGAGAACCTTGGCGAGGTTCTCATGGGTGATCAGATCGACAACTCGCCGTACCGCTTCCGTGTCAACTTAAATGAGTCAGTGTACCTTTGCACCACGGACCCGCTCACCAAGGAGCAGGCCGAGCTGCTCAAGAAGCGGGCGCGAGATCTGTACCAGGTCAACATGATCCTGGACAATCTCCCAGTCATGCGGTTCACCGAGCAGAATGGGATGACGATCCAGTGGACTGGGTTCCCAGTTGGGTACAACCCGACAGGGAGCAATGAGGATTATATCATTAACCATCTCAAGTTTAGGGTCTTGGTACATCAGTACCAGGCACAGGGTGATGTTGTGATCACGAGTGAGGATGGTGTTGCAATGGTTGAGTCTGACCGAAAGAGCGGATTTCAGATTGTTGGGTTTGAGGTTGTGCCTTGCAGTGTAAGGCGTGATCCTGAAGCTATGTCCAAGCTCAAGATGTATGAAAAGGTTGACTCTGTGAACTGTCCATTGGAGCTTGAGAAGTCTCAGGCGATCCGTGAGAATGAGCGGATTACATTTACCTATGAGGTTGAGTATGTCAAGAGCAACATCAGGTGGCCATCCAGATGGGATGCGTACCTGAAGATGGATGGTGCCAAGGTGCACTGGTTCTCTATCATGAACTCAATGATGGTTGTTTTCTTCCTGGCTGGTATTGTGTTTGTCATATTCTTGAGGACTGTCCGTAGGGATCTGACAAGGTATGAGGAGATGGACAAGGAAGCGCAAGCTCAGATGAATGAGGAGCTCTCAGGCTGGAAACTTGTTGTTGGTGATGTCTTCAGAGAGCCCTGCTGTTCAAAGCTGTTGTGTGTTATGGTCGCTGATGGTATCCAGATCCTTGGTATGGCAGTTGTTACTATTGTGTTTGCTGCTCTGGGATTCCTCTCACCTGCCTCCAGGGGAATGCTGCTGACCGGAATGATCATTCTGTATCTCTTCCTTGGCATTATTGCTGGCTATGTTGGTGTCCGTCTTTGGAGGACTATCAAGGGAACCACTGAAGGGTGGAAATCTGTTGCGTGGCTGACCTCCTGCTTCTTCCCTGGAATTGTTTTCATCATCCTCACTGTGTTGAACTCCATTCTGTGGGGCAAGAAGAGTACTGGAGCTCTGCCCATCTCACTGTTCTTCACCCTCCTTGCCCTCTGGTTCTGCATCTCTGTGCCTCTAACTCTCATTGGAGGCTTATTGGGTACACGTGCTGCAAGCATCGACTACCCTGTCCGTACCAACCAAATTCCACGAGAGATCCCTGAGCGCAAGTTCCCCTCATGGCTGCTTGTGCTCGGTGCGGGAACACTGCCTTTCGGTACCCTCTTCATTGAGCTCTTCTTCATACTTTCTAGCATCTGGTTGGGGAGATTCTACTATGTCTTTGGCTTCCTGTTCATCGTCCTTTCCCTGCTGGTCATAGTCTGTGGCGAGGTTTCTCTGGTCCTGACCTACATGCATCTTTGCGTTGAGGACTGGAAATGGTGGTGGAAAGCCTTCTTTGCTTCTGGTTCTGTCGCATTCTATGTCTTCCTGTATTCGATCAACTACCTGGTGTTCGATCTCAGGAGCCTGAGTGGACCTGTCTCTGCAACACTCTACCTTGGCTATTCCTTGATCATGGCTCTTGCAATCATGCTCTCCACCGGTGCCATTGGCTTCCTGCTCTCGTTCTACTTCGTTCACTACCTCTTCTCATCTGTCAAGATTGACTAAGGTACCCACACCTTCCTGCTACAATAGGGTCACCTGATCCTGGTGATAGTTACCCCTTAGAAATACTACACAATAATAGCAAACTGAAGAAGTATGAATACATGGCAATGCCTATGGCTTTTGGCCCTGATTAATTGGATCATTTAGTGGTAGCACAGTTACTTGAGTCCAAGATTATTTCTTAGACATGTTTGTAATGCTTCAGCTATGTTTCTTGATTTTTGTAATACCATTCTGTTTTGCTTACTCTGGGCATTTGTGAGCAGCCTTTGTTGGTGGAACACTTTAACAGCTATTTAATATGAAACAAGCGCTATCCGTTTACAGTCTCTTGGGATTTTTGAGGATCTACGTGGTTGCCACATAGTACTGCTTATATCATGTCATTAATAGCAGTGCTTTTTTTTTTTGCGAAGCATTAATAGCAGTGCTGATACTACCGTGTTCCTTTTGAAGTGAAATCGTTCTTGAGTATGGCCCATTTGATTGTTGAAATACATCCATGGTATTAAAATTGTCAAGAAGGGCGCCTGCATGGAAGTTGCAGCTTCTTGAATCAAAATTCTGGTGTAGCCTAACCTGACTGAAATCACGCAGTCTGTAATGCTGCTTGATATTCATCCGATCCATGATTGTTCCCTTTTACTTCCATCACATTCTGACTACCTGCGGATGGGATTTGTTTTACATATTGGTTAAGTTGTTTTCAAACGCTGGATGGGATTTGCTTTCCATGCCTGAAAGTGCCCATACATCTGCCAAAGTCTTTCTGCATCTGTATACCACTATTCCTGCAGATATCTGGATTGAAATCCTGAAACAGTTTCATGATGGAGTATCTAAACAGGTGTTTTACAATGACTGAAATCCTGAAACAGGTGTTTTACAATGATGATGGAGTATCTAAAATGGGCTACATCTAAAATGGGCTACATTGAAATCCTGAAACAGGTGTTTTACAATGATGATGGAGTATCTAAAATGGAGTATCTAACAAATACTAGAAATTACAGGTAACGAAAGAAAAGATAAAACGAAAGGATTTGAGCTACATCGACTGTCCATTTTCCCGGCCTTATGAAGGATCCATTTCGAAAGGGGGCTTGAAGCCCAATTAAAAGCTAACCAATGCAGCATCCAAACACCTACTCAAACGGAGTGATCTAAAAAAAAAAAACTACTCAAACGGAAGCAAATAAAAACCTTTTTTTTTCTTTTGCAGTTTCAGCTCCATTACAGATTCAGATAACAGGACCTGAAAGACCTGCGGCTCGTAATTCATCTTAAAAGCACAATTAGCCCAACAGAATCCATGATCATGGATAACTTTACTGTTGCAGCTAGCGTGGTCTCTCTGAACATGTCATTCAGCGGCATGCTCGACACGGCTCCGGTGACACTGCAGTATTCTTCGGACAACAGCGTGGCTTCTTGAGCACTCACTTTCCTTATCTGACCTCCCGTTCCTTTTTTGATCTCTCAGTCACATGATGCGAGATCATACCTTCTTGTCTGCAGAAGAAGACCAACACTGCTTCCATTTTTTTTTAAAAAAAAAAGACCAACACTGCCTGCCATGGCATCACAAGTGCAGGATTGCAAAAACTTGCAATTATGGCATCAGTCTGCTTCTGTTACCCTGCTAAAACTTCGCTTCATGAATTTGGCGGTCCACAGACTGACGCACGCGGCGGTTGTGAGTGGCGGATACGAAGTGCAGCCACCGCCCCTGACCTGACGCTGGTATCGATCGACCAACCCGGGTTCCAAGCGTCAACAAGCTAGCTCGGAGAACGACCGGTTGAGTCCAAAAGAAGGATGATCTCAGACTTCGTAACCCGGAAGCTTTTCCTTTATATATAAAAAAAGCAGTCGTGTTAGCGTGCGGTATTACCAACCACTCAACCAGCCTTTGTCTCTTGAAGAACAGCATCGCATCTGGACGCAGAGCAGGCTAGAAACACCAGCCATGGAGTCAGGAGGAGGAGGCGATGGCGAGGCCGAAGCCGAGCGCCAAACACATCCGCTGCTCGGCAAGCTCCCGGCGGAGAAGTCGTGCAGCTCATCCGATTCCGAGGAGCACACAATCAAGAGAACTGGTGAGTCACCGATTCCTAATCCTAAATTCCTAATCAACAATCCTCCTGTCAAGATCCTCTTCCCCATATGATCCACAGCTGAGTTTTGCATTGCGAATTCTGGCCGCACCGCACGCGCGCATGCAGGGACGGTATGGACGGCGATGGCGCACATCATCACGGCGGTGATCGGCTCCGGCGTGCTGTCGCTGGCGTGGAGCGTGGCGCAGCTGGGCTGGGTCGGCGGGCCGGTGGCCATGGTGTTCTTCGCCTGGGTGACCGCGGTGCAGTCCTCGCTCATCGCCGACTGCTACATTTCCCACGACCCGGAGCGCGGCGTCGTCAGGAACAGGACGTACGTGGATGCCGTGCGGCTCTACCTAGGTGAGCGATTTGGCTGCTTGCCTTGTCCATCGATAGCTACTACCTCTTTCGATCTTTTGTTCTTGTTTTTACTGATGAATCTTTCCACGCCCGTAGTGTAAGAATTGGCGCTCGCAATCCAGATATATATAGACACAATTAACAGGATCGGGCTTCGATGTATATAGACGCAATTAACAAGGTCGGGCTTCTTGAGTGATACAGTAGTCAGCACTGTTGCTGTTATACGGAAAGTGATTGAAATGGACTGGTGGCTCAAAAATCTCAGGTCTTTTCCATGTAAAATTATCATCTACTGTATGTTTTTAGGTAACTAAAGTTGCTAGCAACTATGAATGGACGAATACATTTTTTAAGTGCAGGTTGCCATTTTAAAGTACTAGCCAATTAGTTAAAAGCTAAGATTATAGGTTCGAAAAGGTTGTTTTCAACGTCTGGGGGGCTTCACATTTTTTGATTTTGTATTTACTGATGAATCTTTCCACGGCCGTAGAGTAAGAATTGGCGCTCGCAATCCAGATATAGACACAATTGGCATGCTCGGGCTTCGATGTATATAGACCAAGGATTGAAATCCCGCGGTAAACCGGACCGGTTTTCGCGAAAACCGGAAAAACCGGTCCGGTCCGGGTTTACCGGGTACTCCGGTTTTTCAATACAAATTTGAAATTTTTCAAAAATTTGGAAAAATTTGAAAACAAAAATACGTAAAAAAAACTTGATCGAATTTGCAGTCGAATGGTGGAAGAACAACACGTGAAATACATTGTTTGATGGGTGAAAAAAAATCAATCAAGATCGCAGCCGGATAAATGGTTAAAAAAAAAGAAAAATCACCTTATCTCTTCCCTCCCCAGCCCAATCGATCCTTCTCTGATCCCCTCTCCCTCTCTTGGTCCCTCCCCCGACGCCCTCCACTTGCAACCGCCGCCGTCCGGCGAGATCCGACCATCGCCGCCGTCCTTGTGCCGTCGGATTCGTTGGTTCACCGAGATTTCGCCCACCTCTCCCGGTTTACCGACGCAGGAGACCGAGAAACCGCTCGGCTCAGTCGGCTCACCGCGCGCGAGATAGAGTCAGGCGGCGGCGGCGGGACGCCGGCTCCCGGCTAGCCGCTTCGCGAAGGCGACGCGCTGAGGATGAGGGAGCGGGGAGCCACATGCGAAGGCGACGCGGAGCGGGTCAGCGGGATCGGCGTCGGGGAAGACGCGGCCGCGCGCGTGGGCTCGCCGGCCCAGCGCGGCGACTTGGCCGTGCAGCGGCGCGGCTAGCCGGGCCGCCGCCCAAGCCCAGCCCCGGGGCTCCTCAGGCGGCGGAGCGAGAGCCACAGGACCGCGGCGGCGCCGTCGTCGATGGTGGCGGGGAGGCGGTAGTCTGGGGCGACGACGACGGCGCCGGTGGCCAGCCCAGGGCAGGCCAGCGGTCGGACGCCGCCGCGCGTTTTTCTCTTCTGCCGGTTTGCCGGGTTTGTGCTTCGGTTTTTCGGTGAAACCGTCCGGGTTACCGAGAACCCGGTCCGGTTCGACATTTGTTAAACCGTTTTCGAATTCAAAATTTGCCGTTTGAAATTTGATCCTGTTTCTGACCGGTTTTCTGGTTTTCGCGAAAACCGGACAAACCGGTGTGGACCGGTACCATCTCAAACCTTGATATAGACGCAATTAACAAGATCGGCCTTCTTGAGTGATGCACTAGTCAGCATTGTTGCTGTTAGACAGAAAGTGATTGAAATGGACTGATGATAAATATCATCTACTTTATGTTTTTAGGTAACTAAAAGTTGCTAGCAACTATGAATGGACGAATTATTTTTTCAAGTGCACGTTACCGTTTGAAAATACCAGATTGAAAGCTACTCCTGGAGTATATAAGATCATAGGTTCGAAAAGGTTGTTTTCAACACCTGGGGGGCTTCGATTCGTTTTGAAATCACAATCTGATGACGTATCTCGAAGCAAGTAGTAGGCTGGAAGGAGGAGACTTTCGCTTACAAAGAGATGTCCAAACAAAATATATATGGCCCATTTATTGTGTGCCACGTGTGCAGGTGAGAAGAGCCAGCTGTTCTGCGGATTTTTTATGAACTTCAGCCTGTTTGGGACCGGTGTAGTGTACACGCTCACATCCGCCACCAGCATCAGGTAACGGCTGCCCTCTTCCTTGCGTGGAATTGTATCACGTAGAGAAAAAGGGGCCAAGCACGATTAGGAAGATACGAACTTGTACCTAGCGTGTCAATCAGGCACTTATCGGACAGTGAATGGCCTTGTCATTTGATAATCGATATTGGATCAACACTTACACTGTTAGGCCAATGATTAGTTGTAGAAGAAACTACTAGCAATGTCAGTGGATTTTATTTTACTGTCCAGCGGATATTATTGTGATTTTTAGAAAATGCAATATATTGATATTTCAGCATCTGCATCAAAATGATGCATATAGCTATGATTATTACATAAAAAAACTATGATTATTACAATAATTCAGTGCATATTATGTAATAGGAAGATGTGCTAATCATGGGGGAAAACGTTTGTTGATGGATCAAATCAAAGTTTAAATGAGGTCACAATTAAAGATGGGGACATAAAACGTGGGCATAAAGTTTCTTTGGACTTGTACAGTGCTTGTCTTTCACGTTTGGCTTTCCAGTTAGTGTTTTTTTTCTTTTTGAGGAACTGGCTTTCTAGTTAGTGGTGACCCATTGTTTGTTCTGATTGAAATTAGTCTTTCTTTTGTACACAACAGAAAATACGTAGCATCTAAGAGAGGACAAGATATTACGTGGGCCGCTGATTCACGCTCGAGATTGGGCCAGATCCTTGTTTGTTCAGGCCTAGTCCGGCTAAACGCTAAACCCTCTGCCCTGAAGTTGCTGGACTGTGCTAAAAAAAAAAGTTGCTGGACAAAATCTGTACTAGATTTGACCAGTTTTAGCAGATGTTAGACAAAATTTAAATCTCTCCAACTTATGGTTTGCTCACCAAGTTTGAATCCTCGTGCTGTCATGCATGCAAAGACGGCAGAAAACTAACGACAAGTTCTTTATGGCGTTCCATTTCGCCGTATGCTGCAGGGCGATTCAGAAGGCCAACTGCTACCACAGGGAAGGCCACGACGCGCCGTGCTCCGCAGGAGGCGAAGGCTACTACATGTTCCTGTTCGGCCTCGCGCAGGTGATCCTCTCGCAGATACCCGACTTCCACAACATGGCGGGGCTCTCCGTCTTCGCGGCCGCCATGTCCTTCTTCTACGCCTTCGTCGGCGTCGGCCTCGGCGTCGCCAAAGTCATCAGTACGCACGCACACCAACCTCAAGATGATTCATGTTCCAGCATTTTTGTACAATACGGTCGAGAACGTTCGTGATCCCGTCCGGTGGTTTCAGAAAACGGGGTGATCAAGGGCGCCATGGGCGGCATTCCCATGGTGTCCACGGCGCAGAAGGTGTGGCGAGTCTCGCAGGCCCTCGGCGACATCGCGTTCGCGTACCCCTTCTCCTTGGTGCTGCTGGAAATCGAGGTATCCGTGAAGATGACGCGATGCAATTTTCAATTAGTGCACAATTAAATTTTGTTATCTTGATGAATACGAGTGATAAACTTATGTGGCCGGCCGGCCGGGTTTGCTGAGGAAGGACACTCTGAGGTCGCCGCCGCCGGAGACCACGACGATGAAGAAGGCGGTGAAGGCCAGCATCCTGATCACCACCTTCTTCTACCTCTGCTGCGCCTGCTTCGGCTACGCGGCGTTCGGCGACGCCACCCCGGGCAACCTCCTCACCGGCTTCGGCTTCTACGAGCCCTACTGGCTCATCGACCTCGCCAACCTCTGCATCGTCCTCCACCTCCTCGGCGGCTACCAGGCAAGCTCATTGTTACTGTCAAAAATGTCACTCGTTATTTTTTTTTTCTGACGCCGAGATGCACGTGTACGTGCAGGTGTACGCGCAGCCGGTGTTCGCGTTCGCGGACCGTCTGTCCGGCGGCGCCGCGGTCGTGGAGGTCGGCACGTGCCGCGTGAACGTGTTCAGGCTGTGCTTCCGCACGGCGTACGTGGCGGCGACGACGGCGCTGGCCGTGTGGTTCCCCTACTTCAACCAGGTGGTCGGGCTACTCGGCGCCTTCACCTTCTGGCCGCTCGGCATCCACTTCCCCGTGGAGATGTACCTTGTCAAGAACAAGGTGACGCCATGGAGCAAGCATTGGCTCGCCATCCGGGCGTTCAGCGGCGTCTGCTTGCTCATCTGCGCGTTCGCCTCCGTCGGCTCAGCCGTGGGGGTTTTCGGCTCGGAGACGAGCTAATTAAATTCAAGTCTGCAAACGCAGTGGCCACGTATTCTTTTTCCAGATGGGAGTGCCCTGACATGTTCTGTACATATACTGTTCAAATTGGTGAAAATGATAATTATACACAATGGCACAGATGGGATATCTCTGCATAAAGTGGACTTTCATCAAAGTGCACGTTAAGATTACATCTTGACTGGGCAAGCTGAACATGACATGCGTTATTTATTAGCACCAACAAAGTCACTAGCTGTAATTTCCAACTCTTGCTAATACACAAGTCCTTTCACAATGGGATAATACAACATATCGGGAGGCACGGAGTACTTACATGGCATATCATCGAGCAACTAAATAAAACAATCGGCTGCGAGTATATCCGACATATTACACCAGGATATTCTACAATGACACTTTGTACAAATTCAGGTTATCCAGCAAAAATGTTCTGAGATAGGTCCAGCTTCAGTGGATAGCTTTTGATGGCATTCAGCGCAAGTCATAAATTTTGATGCGTCTTGATGGTACATTTTGGACAGCGATCAGGTGAGATATCACTAGTCTACAGAGAAACCCATTCCAGTTCTAACTCTATCTCACCTGATTCTACGTTCTGCAGCTTTAGGTGCACTTCCTGTTTTACTTTGCCCGCGACAACATTGACAGTGCTATCTTTCAACAGGGCATTGTCTTTGGTCATAAACCACCGTCCAATCTGCATGTCACCAAGACGTGAAGTGTCTCCAAAGGCCATGGCAGCTGTGATCATTGGCTGGAGATCTATCTCTGCTTCGCCCATAATATCGTCGGCAGAGAACATATCATGGTCATACACTTGCTGGAAAGAGAGATTATATGTATTATATTTGGTTGTAGTGGCAGAATTATCTAGGATACTTTGTAAACATGTGCAAAGAATAAATGCTTCTGTAAAGGATCACCTCCCAGTCTCATATTACTTTTTAAAAGAGAATATAAAAGAAGTAACTAACTTGAAAAGGATGATGATATCGTCAGTATAGATACTAGACAAGGGGTTTATGCAATGCCTTGCGCATGTTACAGGAATTCGATGATACATTACACCCTGTGCCTTTTCTTTTGTAATTTTGACATTTCATACTTTTTCCTTCACAGAAAACTGTGGGGAGCTGCGCCCACAATACCTCAAGGTGGGAATTTTTTTAAAAAAAATGTCTATAATAAACAAACTAGAGGAATTGGTTTAGCCACTGGATAATTTTGTGTTTTAGGCCTTCTGAGACTCAATGGAGGTGAAGGACTTGTTCTGAACCCCATGGTCCAAAGGAGACCTCATATTTATTCCTAGTTTGTTTCCTTGATACATAATGTGCTTTTATTTTGTTTTGTTTTGTTTCGCCTCATATATAGTCCTAGTTTTCTTTCACATGAATATAGCATCAATTTTCAATAAAGATGTTATATGATTCATACTGAATTAACTATTTCTACGATAGAATGGGGTGTGTGTGCACGAGAAATAGCAAAGCTCAACTGCACCACCTAGCATGATTGTCTGCTTCCTATATTTTTACGCTGAACTATCTTATCATCAAGTATCAGCTACATTTCTTTTCCAGTTCAAAATTCATGAAGGGAACAGCTAGGCAGCTGCCTATAACGGATTATGAATTACCAATGCAAGCCGCGCTCCTCCACAAAGTATGCTGGTGTCATTTATTAACTTGCAATATTAGAAAAATTATGGGTGTAATCAAAGTGTCTTTCTAGTAGTTTCACACCATTTCTTTTTTGTTGACCGAAATCAGGAAATATAGACAACGTGTTGTAATTACTACAGCCATAAGCAAAGTTATTATAATTCATTGCTCTAGTAACATATTTTGTTGCACAAGAATTAAATGCATGTGAACAGGAGCAAAATAATTTCCAGGGTGCAAAGATTTTTAAAACAAACTTACTAGTTTTAGAGGCCCATAATTCCGAGGAACTGATAGCTTAAGCACTTCATTCCATACTGGGTTCAGGTCACTCTTTTTAACTGTTGTCTGAGCATTCTGCAATTAGAACCAATGACAGATGTTATCAGGGAAAGGATAGCATAAAAATTAAAATGATGTGCATCTTAAAGAGTGAAATAAATGTACCTGCTCTCCGAGTGATAAAATAACATATGGATCGCTTGTTAGCATGTCTCTGACAGCCATGTTGGTACCTTTGACAACTGTGATATTCAATTGCCCAACGAATTCTCTTGTATCTTCCTATGATCATTTTGCAGGGGTAAGGTTATTGACTAGATCACTACTACTGTACAATTTTGATTTAATATGCTCTACGGCAGACATGCAATTTCTATGCAGAAATCATATCTTGTTTAGCATAACTTACAATGGCATCCTTCCTTGAAGCGCTTGAGAAACTGCTACCAACACTCTTCACAGAAGTGGTAGATTTAAAAGATGATTTTGAGGAAATGCGCAAACTTGGCTTCAGAAAATCCTGTGTCTCATACTTGGCTCTGTGTATAATAAAGATAAGAGATTATTATATGAAAATATGAAGAAATTAATTATAGAGTGGAATGAAACAGTTACAAGACCTTATAAATTTGGTCCTATATTCCATTGCCGAATCTGGTTTGGGTTTTGGGTGATCTTTTGGAAGAAAAGCCTCATAGATTGAATTCGCATACGAGTTTCCACCAACCTCAACCATGGAGTCGATATCACTATCAGACCAATCATCCAAAGTTACAGATAAAACCTGATAAACAAAGGATGGAGTGGGGATGTTTGTAAGGAGTATGAGGGACTGCAAAGCATACACTAAAAAACAGAAGATAAGTTTGAACGTGCATTAACAATTATGGACGGTACGATGAAAATGGCATATAAAATACACAAATCTATGTTCTGATAGCTATCTTCAAATAAACAAAAGTGAAAATTTCTCATGGTTCAGAAAACCTTTGAAATGTCAGGTCCAAGTGCCCTATGAACATCTCCACACTTTAAGCAAAGAAATACTCCAATATTAGCAGACCTGAAATGAAGAATAGACATAGCTTTTACAGTGTAAAAATCAAAAGAAATCTCTGTGCATGATTTGGTATTTGGTTGTTCTATTGCACAACATGGCAATAGCATCAAAACTATGTGCACTGATGTATTAATTTTCACATAAGAATCAATGATCCTATTTATCTACATAAACAGAAGACTCTTTCTGTCAAAAAAAAAAGCCATGCAAATATCTCTCTTCTGAAATGGAAAGTACCATGGGATATACAGAAATGATCGGTTTATTAGTTTAACAGTGCCACTTACGCCCACTTGGGATCAGGCGCGCCACAATCAGCACATATCCGATTGTCGCTCTTCATCATGAGATCCTTCAATTTTCTTGTTTTGCCTATCACATTGTTACAATAATTTTAGAAAAAAAATTGCATGTGATTAAAAAAAAAGAACCAACATATTCATTTTGGTACTATATGGGAAACTGAATAATGCAGTATTAGTATATTACACAAAAGCACAATATGCACATCTTGTATATCCCAGTTAATTATATAGAGAAATGCATGATCAGAAGTGTGCTTTTGAGTTGGATTATAAACCTTACTATTCATGAATTGTCATTTTTATCACCAACGTATGCAATCTTACGTTGTAAGAAAACAGCAGCACGATACATGGCGTGTAGTATGTTAGCAAAGGATATTAATGTACCTAGAACAGGCTTGGTTGACTTGATGTGTTGGTAGCGATTAGCAGTACTCATCTTTGCGGTGCAACCTTGGATAACTCACGATACCAAACAAACTACTTGGACCTGCAGACAACATAAGAAATAGCCAGAGTTGAGGACCATGTCAAATAAGAAAATTTCTCCAGCCTTTATCTCATAAGGAAATAGCTTCATCATGCAGAAGAACCACTGCCCAGCCAATACCGGCCGAATGAAAGGACAACTTTACAAGCAATACAGATAGCCAACCCTTAGTTTGTTCGCCAACCTCAACCATGGAGTCGATATCACTATCAGACCAATCATCCAAAGTTACAGATAAAACCTGATAAACTTCATCATTCAAATTTTAAACATACAAAAAAGATAGTATTGGGGCTGGAAACAGATTTGGGACCCTGGATATCAAGCCCACGTAGTTTGTTCGCCAAGCATGTTTCTCAGTAACCCAGTCAAAAATAACTCATCAACCTGTGGCAGGTAAAGTGTACGTTGCTGGGCTACCTCCCATTAATCCAATTGCAACTTTATCTCGGCAAGGACATGCGCTGTGCTTGATTCGAATCCGAGCATGAAGCATCCTGGTAGATTCCGCGGAATCTTCTATTCTACGCTGAGATCTTAAATGGATTGCCCAACCCTTTAGTTATGTTATGAGCCATCCTATAGGATCTATATACATCATGTAATTCTTAGTTGCAATTCGGCCTGGAACGACACGAAATGGCCATGGAAGCGACGGCATTCAAATGCCCCGGGCAGGGAGAGATCAATCGAGCGGTCAAACCATCACCCGGGACCCGGTAAAATCAAACCAGATCAAAACGCTGTTGGCTTGCCGTGCACACAGAAACGCATCATACCGATCGCGCGCATTCCCACCCCTCCCCCCTCGCGGATCAACGAGCGCTCGGGAGCAATCATCCAAAGCAAGTCAACGAGATCGAGCACCCACCGCCGGAGCAGAAATGCGCGAGGAAAACCAACCTGCGAGACGGGGGCGGCGAGGGGCGGGGGCACCGCCGGCGGCTTCCGGGTGGCGAGGTCGCCGGCGGCGGTGGAGCGATCGCCCCTCCCGGGCTTCGTCGCGGGTGGCTGGGTGGTGGCGGGGGTTGTGGTGGACGCGCAGCCGAGGGAGCACGACGACGTGCCGGGGGCGCAGGCGGGGGCGGATTATAGGGGTGGGATATTCTATTCTGCGCCCTGCTTCCCGTAGCCAACCTTTTCACATGGCGGTCATGGCGCCCGTGGGTGGGATGGATGATGCGGTGGGAAGCCAGGAAAGAAAAGAAAGGGTGCCAAGATGTGTTCGTAGGCCGCGTTTCGGTTGGTTTGGGCCGGCGGGGGACGGCTCTGACGATGTCGCGTCGTGCGTGGTCAAATGCGCGTAGCGCCATGGAGGTTTCGCGCCAGCGAGCGATGATCAAACACACGGGCGCAATCGAAGGAAGCAGGGTGACGGATGTAGGCACACGGGAGGGAGATCGAGGTAAAACATGTGCTTTCAATTTACCATGACACTGCGAGCAAGACCGAGACCAAGCATTGGGACGTTTTCGCAACTCTGCTTCCTGTTGCGCGGTTAATTGTTCTGGAGCATCAAGACCTGCACCTCGGAAGTTTTTTTATTATTATTATTTTGAGCTTATATTGCTATGATAAAGGCGTGCAAGAAGTTTGGAGGACTCATATAGAGTGTGGTGCGTGGTGGTCATCTTGATTTCTGAAAACTCCTCTGCTTATCCTGGACTAAATTTCTCCATTGATGCAGCCCGTACGAAAACTTGCTTTGTCTGTAAGATTTCTTTGGTTACTGCAGTCGATAACAAAGTTGGAACCGCCTCAGTCATTTATAGCAACATAAAGATGCAAAAAAAAAAAAACAAATCTATCGACAATTCAGAATCTTGTTGAACTTGGAATTCAAGCTAGTGCAACGGTTGCTCGTGTCGATTTCTCTCAGTCTCTCTTGATGCAGGCCCAGCTGTGCCGTCTCTTCTCCTTACTTGGCAGCTAACATAATAGGTTTTTCTGAAAACTCCTCTACCTATCCTAGACTGAATTTCTCTCTTGATGCAGCCCGTACGAAAAATTGCTTTGGCTGTAATTGCAGTCGATAACAAAGTTGGAACCGCCTCGGTCATTAATAGCAACATATATATGCAAGGTTTTTTTTTCCCTGTTGACAGTTCAGAATCTTGTTGAACTTGGAATTCAAGCTAGTGGAACAGTTGCTCGCGTCGATTTCTCTCAAACTCTCTTGATGCAGGTCCAGCTGTGCCGTCTCTTCTCCTTACTAGTAACATGATAGGTTTCAGTTCTCTCCAGATGCTACAAATCCAATGCCAAAAGTTACAGCGATATTTAAAAGCTTTGCTACTATGATGGTTGATGCTGGATATAAGATTTTGGTGGCTCTTTTTGCTAAGCTTGTGCGGCCTCGAGAGGTCAGCTATGCTTTAGTGTCCTTCAATCTGTCAGTTTAGGTCACAATTGTTATATGAAGGAGCAATCATTGGTGGCAGTAACAAGATTTTACACTAATCAGAAAAACTAATCTAGTGTCATCTGCTGAAAAAGCACACTTCTTCCAGCATACTACCCACCATTTTGACCTCACTGTCTGCGCGGTTTTTTTTTTCTTCAAAAGCACCCCACCTACATAATATGCTCCAGCATCTTTGCCGTATCACCGATTTGCGCAGGTTTCTTAAAAAATCGATGAGCTCAGTACAGGTAGGCAAGTGACAGCTTACATTAGGCGGGACCCCGTGTCCGAAATCTAGAATAATAACTACCAACCAGAATTGGTAGCTAGGCATTGGATACCTGCTTTGCACTGCGTTCATTCCGGTGTCGCAACAACAACTCACGATTTGTTTCGCGTTGGCGCTTTTCTGGATGGACGTTTAGCAATATGCGGCACCAATGATTATGTCCGTTTATCATGCGAGACTGGGACTGGGAGCTGTTCGTTTTACTCTGAAGAATCGTGTCCAAGCATTGTGTTCCGGTTCGAATCCTGCGATGCATCGAATTCAAGCATCTTGCAAACATAGGTGAAACTGAACTTTATTTGCCTTCTTCTGACTGACGGAATGGGAATGAAATGTTCCATTTCGTTTTGCAGAGTTTGAGATCCTGTGCCAGATGCTCGGCACAGTGGCGTTGCCATCAGAAGCGATGTTGTTGGCAGGTGGATCCCTTCGCCCCGCTTTTCTCGCGGCGCAATCAAAACCCAGGGCTTTCTTCTTTCATAACCCTTTCGCTTTCGCGGCGACAGCCTGGCTGATCGGGACGCGCCGGTGGGTGATCGCCATTCATCCTGCCTGCCTGCCTGCCTGCCTTGACGAGTAATCCTTTTGAACTCGTCCGCCGGTAATGTTTATCTACTCGTCTCCCTCTCAGTCTAGCGACGACACTAGAGCCATCTGCGCCTGCGTGGCATTTCTTGGCCAGCGGCAGGAAATACAGGTGGCATGCGATTTGGGTTGCTTAGGTTAATTTTTTGTCAGATGGAGTTCCTACTTTTCAACGCTGTTTTTATCATTATCTCACGGTTGCTTAACGTAGTGGAAATCACGAAACGTTCAGTTAATCTTGAAAAGTCATCGTCGCTGTATTGACATTTGGAGTATATGTTTATGGTGTGAATTATTATTTCCTTTGCACTGACACTTTGGTGATTCTACGCCCATATATAAGTAACTCTGAAGTATGACCCAATTTATTATTAGTGTGACTTACTAGAAAATTGTATCTAAACTTAGAACAATATTAAAAATGAATTAGATTATTCTGCACACACACTACAATGTGCTTATTATCGCAATACTCCATCATGTCAGGAATCACATGTGAACCAGTATATTATTGTTGGAAAATAGTGTGCTTGTGCCAGTGAGTGTTCTGATTTATCTCTTATCATTTCCCCCAAATAAACTCCATTACTTTTTTCAACAAATAGAGAAAGATCTAGAAAACATTAAAGGGATGTTGACTATATTATTATTATTTGAATAAACAAAGAATTTATGAAGACACAAGCATTAGCTTAATGAGATGAAAAGGAGGATTGCATTTGCGAGGAGAGGTGTGTATGTGGTCGTGGTGGTGTGTGTGTGTGGTGGTGTGGGGGGGGGGGGGGGGGGGGGGGGGGGGCAATGTCCCACCTATGACCTTCACGCAACTCCGCTATTGATTCGATCAATGGATGAAAAATTGCTAATTGTTTTTCTTGATTCGTACAATGGATGAAAAACTTGTGAACTTTGAGAAGAAAGACATCCAGATAAAGTGAGTAACAAAAAGATGAAGCCATATCATAGGTATGAACAGTGCGCACTTGGATGTTTTCTTCTCTCTAATCCCTGTTAGATACTTATTTTTGATTGGAGAATATGTAGCCCTCATAATTAAGTAGGGAATGAGATAATCAAATGAGGGTTGTCAACTCTAGTCATCGAAAGTGTAAAATGGATGATTAGGTAGGATATGGAGGATAATATTGTTGCGCAAAACTACTAGTAAGCCCTCCATCACGTAGATTGTGCTCTTGTATTGTATAGTATAGATGATTTAATTTTAAAATTATAAGATGAAACTATACTAAGTTGTCCGCCACCGTGAATTGTGTTTCATGTAGAATCGCCACGAATCATGATGTTTTTCTTATAATAACAGAAACATATGTTACATTTTTCATCATCCGGTACATGTAGCCATATGAATCATAATAAGGCATCTACTAGAACCACAGGCAAAAGAAAAAAAAAATCCCCAACATAGTCGCATTTTCTTTTATATTAGATATTGCTTCGAAGTATTCAGCTCAGAGAAGTCGAGTAAATTGGATCCTTTCCATCCTACCCGTACGTATCTGATCGGACGGCACAGATGCAGCATCCCCTCAAAATTACCAACCGCCGAGGCAGCCTCCCGGCAAATTTACCAACCACCACCACCACCGGTAGACCGGGCGCCGCGCCGGCGCCCCGCTTCCCCCGTCCACACTCCCCTCCTCGCGGCCGCCACTATTTTCACTTGTTACCGCGCGCCCACCACTGCCCCCTGCCTCACCACGCGTGGACACCCATATAAGTCCTCCACCCCTTTGCCTTCTCCCTCCCCTCTCCTCCCCCCTGCCGCCGCCGCCGCCGCCATACACCTGGCCTAGGTCTCTGTCGGCGCGCGGGCAGCTAGCCAGCTACCACTACGCCGCGACGCCTCGACTTTGAGATCTCGCGCGAAGGAGGGAGAGCAGCAGCTGCAGCTGGCAGGCATGTCGTCGGGGCGGTACATGGCCTACTCGCCCTCGCCCTCCACCACCCCGCACTCCCCGCGCATCTCCGGCCTCCGCGGCCCCTCTGCCGCAGTTGCCGACCAGGAGAAGTAAGCGACGGACCTCCATCCCTTTCCCCTGTTTCGAGTCGTGCGTGCTTGTGTGTGTGTTGTGGTGTGGTGACCTTGTGGGAGGAAGGAGCTGCTTCCGTTCGACGGGGTTCCGCTCCGATCGCGCCCGGGAGGAAAGACTCGGGCCGATTTCGTGTGTTCTGGGAAGCCTCGAAGGTTCTACGAGTTGAATCCGATGCCGTACGACCAGGTTTGGGGATGTCAGGCGTCGGATCTGATTCAGCACGATGAGATCTCCGGACTCGGCAAAACTTGCCACTTGTCGCAGTTTCGCTGTATTTTCTGCTGAACTGAGTAAGCGAGCTGCCCGGCTTGGTGTTTACTTGGCCGAGTCAGCGATTGTTTTATCATTTTCGATGTGCATCTCGTGGGATTTGGGGGAGGATTTTGTGTGTTGTCATGTTATCCAGGATCGTCCCGTGTTTCGCTAGACTTTGCCGAGGATCATAAGACATGACTTATTGGCTTGTTAGGACTGTTGTGCCAGATGAGATGGATGATGAGTATGTACCGATCCTTTTGCAGGTACCTTGCTGAGCTGCTCGCGGAGAGGCATAAGCTGAGCCCGTTCATCCCAGTGATCCCCCACAGTATACGGTTGCTGAATCAAGGTTAGATCTCACACTGGCATGCCATTTGAACTGTGGTGCATCTGAGTAGATGAATGACTGACTACTGATCTAATTGCTACTGCTGCCTTGCATTGGGAATATTCTGTTATGATATCGGAATCTTCGACGCTTGCTACTTTATGGATTGTGATGCATCTTTTTTTTTCTTGCTTCATGCCTTACTGTTCCTTATATTGGTTGCTCGTGAGTGGCCACTTTTTTATCTGCACAATGGAAGTTCTGAAATTGTCTTTATCTTAGACTCACCCCAGAATCATTTATTGTTAATTGCATTTACATTGTGGAAATAGCGTGCACAAACGGGCACGCGCGCGCTACAGATGGCGTCTAATACATCTTCTTTGATAACTTGCAACCTCATTTTTTACCACCTCGTGCATTGACCTCAGTTTTTTGGGACGGCTTGCCTCTTTGTAGTTTGACTGCTAGGCAAATGGCTTAGATGAGCTCAGGCATCCCAGCCTTGCTTGCCTCTGAATGTGTTCGGTAAAAATATTCATAGGGTGCAAGCATGCTGTTCCAAAAGAACTGGATTCATAGGAAGTCTTCTAAAATGCTAATCAATTTGTCCGAGTTATGTTTCTACTGAAGCATCCATAGTTTAGGGGTAACGTACACATACGTGGTTATCTGTTGTTGCTGTATGAGTTAATTCTGGTGACTTCACCCAGGATTCACATCGAGTTGGAGTTTTCGCTAGAGGGATCCACGATGATTGATTGACTTGAATAACAGATAGTTACAAGGACGCTTCTTTCCCTCCCTTGGGGACAGTTAACTTTCCCTTGGGGGCTGGATGTTTTGCAGAGAGTGAGCTTGAGAAATCGATTCACCTCTCTATATGAAGCGGATAGGACGATTTGATCGTCTATGCTATAGTAAACAATCCTTTTGCATTTTTTTCATGTAGATGTTTTGTTGCATACCTATCCAATGAGTTTTCTTGATATCAAAATTTCGTTCTGCTCTTTTTTCTTGACAGATTGATGTGTCGTTAATGTAATTGCATATTTTCTCAAAATAAGTGTCTTCGAGAAGAAAAGTTGGCAGTGTTATGACTTTGCTAGTTCTCTATATTAAAGAGCGGAAAAGATAGGCTCTTTCAGTTACTGATTTTACACTAACAACGTCAGGTTATGTATGCATTTACTAATCACTAATTCTAACTGCTAACTTTCTACATCTTTTGCTTGCAATTGCAATGTTGGAGCAGAAATTTTACGTGTTTCCTCACTATTGGAGAACGCGTCCATTTTAAATCAGAGTGGTCTTGAACATGGTAGTCCACTAACAACGGGAGGATTATATTCAAATGGAGCAGCTACTGACATGAATGGGTGGACATCAGCATTTCAATCAGAAGTATGGATACTGACCATTTAACATGACTTACTCTTCATGTCTAATTTACCATTTTTGAAAGCTTAGATTAGGCTTTTTCTAACTGATTTTGACTCAACTGAACTTTTTTACTGCTTGGCCCATATGCTAACTTACTAACTGAACTGATCCCTATCAAGCAGTGGGTTTGATAGATTATTTACCCTATTTCATGTATTGGAGCTGGATAACGTGCTAACACTAATTCATTGATGCCCCTCATGTAAAGTAGTTAGTTGCCATCCTAACATCAGATCTGCTAACAAGATTGCTAACCCTGGTTTATGCGCCTGTAACCATACTTGTATTGATTGTTATCATAACATTGGCAACAAAGCACCCCTGTTGTTACAAAGATCTTTCTTTGTTAAGCTTTTTAACCTTAGCCTGACCATAGAACAACTTATATGAAACTGGCATGTTCAAGAACATCTAGGCATAACACTAAAACTGTTTGAACTGCTCACAAAATATAGGATGTTTGCAGTTTTTTCTTTTTTGCTTTGGCTTCAGTTATGTATGTTTTCACTTCCTTGCCACATTATGTATTCTCTGTTTCATACACAACGCTAAGAGGTTAATCAGCCTTGACCATTGCAGAGTTCACCAGCTTATAGCTGGCTTGGAGGTTCTCAAGGAAGCTCCACTGGACTGATTGTGAAGAAAACAATGAAGGTCGAGATCCCAGTAGACAAATATCCAACAGTAAGTGTGATATTTCCCGAGTTATTATATTCTTGATTGATGAGTCCTCAATGTGCTTCTTGTTCATTTTCCTAGTACAATTTTGTTGGTCGCATCCTTGGTCCTCGAGGAAATTCCTTGAAGCGGGTGGAGGCAACTACAGATTGCCGTGTGTTAATAAGAGGTCGGGGCAGCATCAAAGATCCAGCTCGGGTAAACACTCCTGATGCTATGCTTTTTAATCTTGTAAGTTAGATAGCTAGGAAATTTGCGAATTTATTAGCTATGAACTTGATTTGTCATGTATGACCACTGGAGTTCGAGCTGTATCATTATCATCTTCTTAATGAGTTAATCGTAATGTTATGTGGTTCTTGACCAACACCGCTACCCTCTGGTTAGGGAAAGGCGACTGGTTTGTTGGTGTTTCCTGTTCTGATATTTTGGTATCTGTTCTTTTATGCATCACTAGTTCTAGTGTATGTATTGTTATGAAAACTCATATAGATTCCTTGTGGTTCTTAAAAAGCGGCAGATTCTGGCTGGAACCTGGTCCCAGGATGGGACATTGCTGCTTTAATTCCTCCATCCGCCTTTCTGGATTTTATGTTTGCTTTGCATTTTAATTGAACTGGTTGGCACTTATACTGTAATTCTGCAGGAGGAAATGATGCGAGGGAAGCCAGGATATGAACATTTGAATGAACCCCTTCATATCTTGGTTGAGGCCGAGCTGCCTGTTGAAATTATTGATGCCCGCCTGATGCAAGCCCGTGAGATACTTGAAGATCTGCTAAAGCCTGTGGTATGTGCCATTTATACCTTTATCCTCTTGAACTTTTTAATCAGCTCGATCTATAATCAATGCCTTAAAAGTTCTTGTTTTATCATGTCTAGGATGAATCCCAGGACTTCTTCAAGAAGCAGCAGCTGCGGGAGCTTGCAATGCTCAATGGCACCCTCCGTGAGGAAGGGATGCAGAGATCTGGTTCGGCTTCTCCTTTCCACAACAGCCTTGGAATGAAGAGAGCAAAGACAAGGGGGTAAATATGCGAGTCTAATGAAGGGGGAAAATCATCTACTCTCAGACCGATCCTGAGTAGCGCATATGGGGTTGCCATGTTGGCTGTGCTACCCAACGCGGTCTCACCGCACCAGCATCGCAGCGGCCCGTACTTGATAAATACATATATCTGGCGTTGTGTTTCCTGCCACTGGGGAGGCTTGGTCATGCCAACATAGGGTGTTTGTTGAGCACTATGTATCGGGTTGTGAGGGATTTGGTAGCGAGTGGTTTGTGTACTGCTCCTCTGTTGGAGTTATGAACCGGTGAATGTGGTTTTGAAAAGTTCTGGGCTTGTATTTGTCCTTCCAACACTGATTGAAGGATGCTGTTTGGGACTCATGTTGTAACTTCTGTACTTTTAACCGTGTAAGCGATAAGAAGCTTGAGAGTTTGCTATATGATCGAACTTCACAATTGCCACATGAGTGGGCATCGTGTGGTTTATTCTCTCCCCCATTTTTTTGGTATGTATGAATATTTATTTTCGTTTGGCTCAAGAAGTATTCTGCAGCCATTATCTTATGAATATTGCAATTTTCTCATCCAGCAGATCAAAGCAGAAAATCTGGTCAAATTCGAGGATGAAAAGGCTAGTTCTGATCAACGGGCTGATGTCGGTTGCTAAATCGGCTACTCCCTCCGTTTTTAACTCCGTTTTTAACTAGATGACGTCGTTGATTTTTTTGTTGAACTTTGACCAATAATATAGATTTAAATAATTACTTTTCAAATGTAAAATGAATATCATTGGATTCATCATCAAAAGCACTTTAAGGTTAACATATACACTTAGCTATTTACACAAATATTTTGAATAAGACGAACGGTCAAACGTAACCAAAAAAGTCAACGACGTCATATATTAAAAAACGGAGGAAGTATATTTCTCCGTGCTTGGCAGACACCATTCCCGCAAGCGCAGTACTACATCTACAAAATACATAAATTCTACAAACTGCAGACATTGCGAAACATAATTGATTACATGATTATAAATTCATTCACACTTCTTGCTATAAATTCAATGACACATCAGCATTTTAAGAATCTTGTAGAAAAGTAGACATAGCATCACCCTTCCCAATACAACAACTGCTGGGTTTGTTGTGGTTAGCCGTTAGCATGACACGGAGCATTTGCTACAACTGCTGGGCTTGCCTACCTATTCCTGAGCACACCGAACTGCTATGCCTACTTATTCCTGAGCACACCGAGCTGCTTTGCCCGTTGCTGATTCTAGGCAGGGGTCTGGATAGTATGTCCACAAGTCTTTGAAATGTAACTACGACCAGCAATCCTCAAAAGACTATAAATGAGTAGAGAACAAATTTGAGCCTTTGTTGGCTCTCGTCAGTAGACGCATGGTAGAGACCAATCAGCCACCGCCCACTGCTACTGGTCTAAAAAACGTTAACCTATGTGACAAACTAACAAAATGGACTTGACAATTCGGGCAATACAGAAATGCTAACAGTTCAATTAAGTGAGATACCATCCTAATTTACACCCATGGTAAGGCCTCCAGCACATGTTCTTGGCCACAACGTCGCCTCGGTTCCATTTGCGTTTCAAAATTTCCCTATACAAAATAGAATAGGCCATACTTTCCACGGTGCAAAGCCACCAAACTGGGTGCCTTAGAATCACTTGTAGCTAAGCAGAACCGAGTTAATTATATGCATAAGCAAGCGGATGCTAGTGCCATCTGCTGCGCTAATGGTGGGTAGTGTCCGGTGGTGTGCCAATTGACCGTAGACTTGCTCAAAGATGGGCCGAACATGCGCTGCAATCACTTGGTCCGCTGGATTGATTGCCATGGCAACATCTGTCATCCACTGAAGCTTCCGCGATGTATCATTGTTAATGTCAATTGCTAACTGCTGCAATAGGGCTAGAAGGACCCCTTGGTTCAGAGGGAGTGGGACCATTGCACATAGCGCATGTAAATCAACCTGTGAAAGAGAATACAACTATCACAACTCCAAAAAAAGACCTTTCTAACATGTATAAACTAGGGTGGATCTTAGCTGAAAAATCCAGCAGGGCGAAAATACCTGAGAGCACAGCCAAGACACTATAGAAACATCACTTCTGTGTAGAGCCATTGTGAACGCCTCGTCAAATTTGCGTTCAGATATCAATCTACCCAGCTCTTTCAACGGATCTACTGGAGCTTCGACCTGATAAAAAGCAAAGTCATAATAAGTATGCTTATTATTTCATTCTTCATATTATACATTGACACAGATAAAGAAAAAAAATTCTCAAAACCCAAGATAAAAACAATACATGACAAGAATCAGAGAAGTCATAAGAAACAAAATAAATGAATTGTGAACAGCAGTGTCATTGAATGTGGAAAATTCTCAGCTCACCTCTGGAAGACCTCCCATAGGACCGTTGCTGGGTTGCAAAGCATTGGTACCAATATGTGCCTTGACATTCCCAGAAGCAACAACTGACAATATCTTTCGCTGTCCATCCAGCAACTCAGATGAAAAATTCTGGGTGATTGATGATGCAGAATTGATGGTTTCCTGGGGTGTAAAAAAGGAAATGAAATAAAGCACAAGTCATATCACAGTAACTGATGATAAGAAATGAGTTTCCTGTTGTTTATATAAGAACAAGAAAAATAGTGACCACTTACCTTTAAAGTTAATGCTAATGGAGTATGTGCTGCCACAACATGCTGCTGAACAGCAATACTATGTTCAGACATTCCTTTCTGAAATGCACCATCTACTTGTTCAAACATTGTCTTGCAAGATTGTTCAAAAGCTGGAACAAGTATCGATTCAAAGCTAGTGCGTAAAGCATCCTGCAAGTGTCCATTTAATAACAATCAGTATATGTAGCATAACTAAACAAGAATTATCAAACAGCAGATATCATATCTTCAGAATGTCTGACACAATTGTAATTGTCCAGCAAACAAATCACGATGGCAGTTGATTGCTGCTTGATAATCATCTATGAAACTAAACTAAACAAGGATCCATACCTGAAGTGCCTGTTTTATTGATGTATTACACTGCATTTGGATTTGCCTCGCAAGTGTAGCTTCAAGTTTTCCACTAACAGACTTGTCCAGCTGGTTGCATACCTTTTCACCCAACCCTTTCTGAAGACAAGTTTATCAATGAGAGGGATGACCAAATTAAACATAACATGTTAATAGCATGGAAATAGTTGACTAGTTGCAACCTGAACTGTATCAGAAACGGTAGAAACTAAGCACTTTTCAATGATAGGTGTTATTGCCCGTGCAACAACAGGCCCAAGTGAAGAAACTTCTTTCTTAAGTGACTTCTCAAGCGTTGCAGGAATGTCCTTGTTCAGCGAGTTTGTGATGAGAGTAACAAATTGCTGCATTCGCTCTCTTTCAGCCTTTTCGCGTTTAGTATTTTCCTCCTGGATACGAGCCCACAAGGCATCAGTGTTAGCCTTGACAGATTTCTCCATGGTACGTCCTAATGATGTCTCGAGTCTTTTGCCTTCCTTTGCAATAGGGGCAGAAATCAAAGTACCCAGCTGCTTTTCCATGTCCTTATGCATTGCTATGATCTGGAAGATATACAAACACAGTAAATAAACGAACATAATCATACCAAGCTATCGCACTGTAACAATTGGCTTCAAAAGCATAAGCAGGGGAAAAAGTATGGAACCAAAAAATAAACTTAGCTTACTTGTTTCCTGATTTGATTGAAATAAGGTCAACAAGATGTCACAAGAAATTTACTCAAGCTAGAAAGACTTCAGATCAAGAGTATATCCCTACCAAGCCCGCAAGCCTTAAAAGCAAAATATGCCACCATAAACTTCTACGAATCTTACAAAGGACTACCACTAGGTCGTCCTAACAAAATACTGCTTCTTAGATATGGATTCACACAATTTCCATATGATGCGTAGCCCTACGACAAATAAGGACTATTATATCTGAAATAAACTTGTCTGTTATACCAGAGGTAAGATGCCATTTCGAACATTTATAGATGTCATAATCTCAGCAACAAATAGCTTTAGGGCAATCCAAGATTAACTGTTGAAACTTGAAACAAGCATTGCAGATCTCAATTTTCATAGCTCAAAGCTGCAATTAGAAGATGACATGACAAGAACAAATGTAATAATGTACAACAGAGCTATCCAGCAAGATCTGTAATGTAAACCGAATAACAAAAATGAGTTTTGCTAACAGCATAGCAAAGTGGACATATAATTTAAGTTCATCGTGACCACCTGTTGCAGCATCCCTTGTGTGGCAGCAACTTCTGGGAAGGAGTCAATAGGAGGATATGCAGAGCTCAACGGCTCATGTGACTCGGTTGAGTTGAAAGCACTCGCAGGAGAAGATTGCTGACCAGATGTTTGAGGATGCAAAACTTTCTCCTTCTCCTTGGCATACGAAGAAGATTGATCCCTGGAAGCAGAGGGACCATTAGTTTTCTCAGGCATTTCCACAAACTTTTTCAGGATGTTGTCATCAGCAGCACCAGTATGCTCAGATATTGGTCTATCAGATGGTGATTGTGATTCTTCCACACTGTACTTATCAGTTGTTACTGAGCGCTCACTTATCATTTCAACAGTTTGCTCGGAACTCTGAGTTCTCCCTGTATTTTCGCAAACAATCTGAGTTTCCTTGATAGCTTCAAGTTCTGAATTTTTATCTGGTTTACTCTCATCAATATGTTTTGGTTCCACTTCTGCAACCTGAGAGCTGCTACTGGAAACATCTTGAATTTTTCCTCCATCAGAATCAGAGACATCATGGTTTTCAGCAGAAGGAAGAGTGCCCGCTATAATTTCAGATGGAGTAACCAGGTGTGTCACATTCCCTCCAAACATCAGACGGGGATTTGGAAGCATTGTAACATCACTGTGGCCGTCTCTTGGAGCATCCTTTCCCAAGACATCTCTTCTAATGGGCATGGGTGTATCTTGCCTTTTCAAAGCATCACGCTCCAGGTTTCTGTTTGGCGTATAATCAAACACCGGTTGATCTATATCACGGCTGCCTGGTGTTGCTCCTGATCCAGGTTGATCCGTCTTTGATGCAAGAGGTGCAGATGGAAGATGTATGGAACAATCAGCTTCTGAGAATGCAAGAGGTGGAGCTGATGGTTTCGGATCAAACTCTGCAGACAAATAATGAGAATAATTATTTCTGAATCAAACGAAACAATTGCATAAGAATTCGTAACTGAATTACCTGTGGACTGGTCAGCAGTTGATGGTTTAGTGGAAGCGCTGACAGAGTCGGTGAAGCTTGTTCCAGTAGATGACTCTGTTCCTACCACTTCCAGAGGTGCCTCACAAACACGGGAGATAGCTGGATCTCTTCCAAACCCAGTGGTATCAGCTGTAGGAGGTGAACAGAGTGATAATTCCAGTCCGTACTGCTGAATGGCCATTGTTTGGACACAGTAGACTTGAACGACTTGTTCACCATCAGATTGGCTTTCATATGTTCCAGTGAGGCTTAAAATAGGCATTGCAACTGTGAAATCTGCTATATAGTCCAAGCGAGTAGACGCAGGATCTGAGCCATACTCAACATGCACAGCATAAATAGCGTTCTTTTTAGCATTGGCAAGCAAAATCAGGCTTGCTTGAGGCAGCACCGCAACCTGGTTGAAAAATGCCTCCTCCACTCGGGGTTCCAAAGAACTAACAAGTTCCAAGGTTTGAGTACAATGCCAAGTCTCAGAATCACTTGGCAACAACCAACCTTCTTCATTAGTAGAAGCCCAAATTTTAATCTCTCGGTTCAGAGGACCCTGCAAATCAAAACATGTTTAATATTTCCTAACGATATACAAACAAAGAATTGTTCTTCCATTGAATATTACGCAATGGAAAAATAAAGCATATCACTCTTCAAGAACAGGTAAAAAGAATTCAAGCTAGGGGAGCCAACACTCTCTAACTACCTATACTTAGGGATGGCAATAGGTAAATTCGGGTTTTGCATTCCCAAACCCATCCGTCAAAGAAAATTATACCTATATCCATACCCACACCCGCTTGGGTGGGACTCCATTCCCATACCCATAAGCATACGGGTAACGGGTATCGCGGATAATCCATACCCACATAAATTTGATAGATTATCATATATCACCACTTTAGTAAGCTTTAGTTAGCATAGCATATCTAAATAAAGTCTCATAACACTATAAACCATTCATAGAGCTAATAGACCATTCAAAATATATATCAAAAATAGAAGTTCACAAATAAAGCATAGGTTCAAGCCACAAATTAAGTATAGGTTTAAGCCATATTCGGGTTTGCGGTTGGACGGGTATGGGTTATGGCTTCCCATACCAAACCCGCCATACCCAATGGATATAAGTCTTTACCCATTTCATACCCATCCCCAAATAGGGTATTTACCCATCGGACATCGGGTAACGGGTACCCATTGCCATCCTTACCTAACTACACCCCCCGTTGATTGAAAGCCCTCAGGCCTCAGAGAAATGATCCCATAAACAAAGAATTGTACAGCACGAAATACAACAAAATAGCCTTTTGTCCCAAGCAAGTTGGGTAGGGTAGAGATGAAACCCACAGATTCAAGGACAAGAGAAAACAAAAGGACAACTAGCCCCCAAAAAAGACAAATTCGATTATAAAAAATAGATAATAGATAATGGCTTTCTGCTCAAATTGTCACAACAAGGACATATGTGAAATATTGAATTAGATGGTTTCATATAGTATAAAATGAGCCAAACAAATAATCTAACTTGAATAACCGAGGAATGTTTTTTACAATGGATTCTGATAAATCGACATGCTTTCATTTATAGTTACATCAAAAAATATCTTTACTGAATGATACACCATGAGAAAACACTTTGACATATCAAGCATTAGATTATTCAACAATGAACCATCATATGTTCTTATAAATTGTAGGGAGCTACTGCTTCATCAGGGTTTTCTAAACATGGCAGACGCCACATGAGTGTAATTTACAATAAAGGGTTGTCTTTACTAGAAGTAAAGGCAGGGGAAAAAAAGTATTTTCACATATCAAAACAATAACAGATTAATTAACCCTGAGCAGTCGTAGGTTCTTAGTAATTGAAGAAAGCTACAATTCCGTCAGGGTTCTCTAAATGAAGTATAGTAGACACTGCAGGAAGTAACCTTTTTAAGTAAGACAAAAATTAGACTCAATGCAGTGATACCGATGTATACTACGGGATGAATGTAACAATGGTACACAGGCACTTGGTTAACAATTAATGCAAACGGCACATTCAAGCTGCTGAATAGATCATTTGGCTACATAGTACATACAGGCCCCCACCCCACAAAAAAAATATATACAAAGCCAGATGCATAAGAAAGTGCGTGCTTGAGGATACGTAAAACAGATACAAGATTGGCACTGTTAAAACACAGATGAATACATACTGCTGTAATGAGATTTATATGATTGGGCGCTCAGGTGCCGTAAGAAAAGCGACCGACATAAACAGGTTGGCCATCGTGTGGCTTCAGAACAGATAGAA
>JAAXCT010003076.1:0-46105 GCA_012490785.1 Eragrostis nindensis | reverse complement strand
GGAAGCCCAAAATATAGCTTAGTGGACTCGTTATCAGGCTTTCCGCGTTCCTCCGCTGGACTGAGATGTACACTGTCCTGGGCCTCAAGGCCCGCAACCGTGTGGGGTTGTGTGGCGATCCAATGCGCGATCGAAATGTTCGATCCGACTGACTCTCGTATTGGATGGGTCGTTTGTGGAGCCGGATCGAACGCAATTTTCGGCGGGTGAAGGCGCCACGATCCACTGAGGCCCGGCACGGAGAGCCCAAGAGGCAGAATGGCGCAACAAGCCGAGAGCGCACTGCCGAGGCACGCCGTGGCATTTCACGCCGCGACTGGCTGCTGGTTAGGCGGCTGAGACGACGGCAGCGCTGCGCCAAGGAAGCATCACCTACTCCCCTCGCAGCGGCGAGGACGACACGCTGTTCCGGTACGATCCGTAGCCAAAAGAGCTGCTGCCGCTGCCTGAGATTCACTTATTTCATGCGTCTTCGAACTGAAAGCGGCGCTCCTTTTTCTCTTTTACAACCTGCGTTCCGAGACCAGTGCTGGCATGACTTGATTATAGTTCTGCCCAGGTCAAGTGATTCCCGAGTTCTTCGCGCGCGCGCACAAAAAAAAAAGGGGTGATTCCGGAGTCCTGGCACAAGGAGCTAGACGAATGCAAGATCACACATGCAATCCGGAAACCAGATAAACCAACATTAAATCTTGCTTACAACTAAAGCATACATACGCCTAAAGTGTGACAGAGCCTCAGTACCAGGCGCCCATGATAAATGATCCCGCGAAGCGAACAAAACACACATTTAAAATCTCACGCTGACAAGATGCCCAGGGCCGGAATTAACTTTTAATCACCTGCTCCCTGTTCACACCTCACGAGTCATGGCTTCCATGAATGCGAGACCCATGGGTGTCCTCCTCTCGTGGATCTCACGTGCGTGCACCAAATTCCATCATGCACACTGCGCCGCCGTGCACGCTCTCCCCAGGCCCGGACCCCAGCCCCCGCGATCACCGCCGTGATCACTCGCGCTCCTCTCATCGCGACGCCCGGTCATAGATTTGCTTTCTCTGTTCGCACCTGCTTTCTACTCGCTGAGTAGCTACTGACTGAAACGGGTTGTCCCACACCGCCAATGGTCGCTAAGCTGGATCGGCACGGGCCGCACGGGGCTATAAATAAGTGGGCGCGCACGGAAACACACACAGCGCCGCACTGCAGCGCCGCATTGCAGGCTTGCAGGTTGCAGTAAGCTGGTACTAGTAGCTGCCACCGACGCTTTCGGTAGATGGCATCCTCTGCTCGCCACCTCTTCCTCCTGGCCTTCGTGGCCGTCCTTGCCGTCGTGGCGCCCCGCGGCGCGGACGCATGGGGCGGCCGCCTGTTCTTCAGCAAGACCACGCGCCCCGAAGCTGCTGCCGTCGAGACTGAGAAGGTGGCGGCGGCGGGCGCTACCACAGCCGTGCCCGACGTGACGGGCCCCAACAGCGCGACGACGTTCTCGCGCCCGTCGACGGGCGGCGGGGCGGTCGCGGGTACGGGCTCTACGGCGCCCCGAGGAGAACTTCCCGCCTGCCTACTTCCGCCGCGGCGTGCACCACGACGCCGAGAAGCTGACGACGACCAGCACTGCCGAGGAGACGGCTGTTCCCGTGGGAGGCGTACATGGCGAGCGCGTGGCGTTGGTGGAAGACAACGGCAGCGGCAGGGGCCGGCCCCCGTGGACGACCACCAACGTGCAGACAACCACCGCCGAGGAGACGGTCCCGGTGGGAGGCAGAGGGAGCGCGCCGAGCCGTTCGTGGAAGACAACGGCAGCGGCAGGGGTCGGCCGCCGTGGACGACCACCAACGTGCAGACAACCTCCGCCGAGGAGACGGTCCCGGTGGAATAGGAGGCAGAGGCGAGCGCGCGGAGCCGTTCGTGGAAGACATGGCGCGGCAGGGGAAGGCCGCCGTGGTACTACGGGCCCGACGCGGACGGCAGGCCAGAGGAGCAGCGCAACTACGGGATGAGCGACACGAGGCTGTACCAGAACGGCCGATACTACTACGACGTGGGCACCGGCAGGTACGGCTACGGCGGCCGCGAGTCCAACCCCATGCGGACGCGCGAAGAAGAGTTCGGCGGCCGTTCCGAGTTCTTCGGCCGCGCCGGCGAGCGGCGCGGGAGGTACGGCAACGTGGCGGGTTACCAGTACGGCAACGTCGACAACGAGTTCGGGAACGGCGTGATGGAGAACCAGAGCGGCTTCCAGGAGGAGGAAGGCCGGGACGGACGATACATTCCATGAGCCAAATGGTGTATACTATACTACCATATCGGTAGTGTTTTTACTATAGTATCCTCACTAGTGGCCTTGTTTGCCTGTGTGATCTCGCTTCGTGATGCCTTCTTGTTCGCCATTGTGCATGCGTAAGTGCACTTGTTCCGCGACGCAACCAGTGAATAAGTTGTGTGCCGACAATGGAACGCCTACTGTTACCAAGTATTCCGGTCGTATTACTCATACACTTTACTAATATTCATTCTGTCAGTGGGTGCATGGGTCTAACAACAATCAATCAAGGGTTCGTCTAATAGGGCATGGCTGACTGGTACGGCGCATATTATTCTGCGTGACTTTTAATTTGCTCGGTTAGAGGCTTAGAGCCCCTGTGGTCAACACACCTGAGAGTTAGCCTCCCTAGAGGAGTACAAATATTGACGGTACTGTTGACAAAATTTGACGCCAATTATTGACGCAGTGGTACAAATATTGACGAAATGACGCTGCCAGTGGTTCGCAATATGTCAGCTGGCAAACGACATGTAGGCCATAAACTCGACGCACCGAGGTGCATGAAAAAAAAACTGTCGCCTGTTGGACACTTGGATCCTTCTTGTTACACCAACCAACGTCCAATTACCATGTCGGCATGCACCTGTGACACCAACCAACGTCAATTTACCATGTCGGCATGCACCAGCTGTGCTGCTGCCACACTTTTTGTTTTTGTTACAAACAGATCCTTCGGTCCATTAAACGCAGCAGCCCCACATTTCAGTTCAGCTAAAGTGCTTCGAAAGATGAAAATATCCAGCAGCAGTACATTGGTTTTTGTTTTTAGAGGGGAAGCAGTTACTATTTGGTGAGTGTACGGGCTGGATTACGCCGCTAATTAGGGTCACCAGCATAAAAGTGCCCTCCTACAGGCTACGGCCCAGGCTTAACTTTTGTTGTCCGGTAGTTGACGGGCATGGGACCACACGAGGCACAGGTTGATGCGACGCTGCCAATTCCCGGCTCCTCAACTAACCGGTCGTCTCGCCAGGATTGCCGTGCACCTCACGTACGAAGCCCGGGAAAATTTCAAGAAATCACCGCGAGGGGCGCGTGGACCACTGGACCGGCAGTCGTGAACTCGTGGGGAAATGCTACCAGTCCGCGCACAGGCCGTCGCGTCTCGCGTGGCCGAAGCTTGCGGCCTCATGTGCGGTCACGCACAAAATTTGGGCCAGTTTCGCTCACGATCCGGGCCGACCACAACCGTTTCCTCCCCCACGGCCCAGCATAGCCGTAGGGTTTATTGGCATCTCTCATTCCGCCCATCCCGCTGCTGCCTGCCGTGCCCGCCACCACAACGCAGAACACGCGCCCCGCCTCGCCGCCGCAATGGCAGCCGCCGCCGCCGCGAGATCCTTCCTCCGATCCAGCGCCCCCTCGTCCGTCCGCGCCGCGGCGGCCAGAGCCGCCTCCCGTGCCGGGCCGGCTCCGCTGCCGAGGCGGCTGCCAACCTCTGCTCCCCGCGTCCTCCTGAGGTACGCGCGATCTCACCAGTTTCTTGGCCCGCGGAGTGCAGTCGTTTGTTAGGTCATCCATTTGCTTGGCCTGGATGCGCCTTATACGTCTCTGATCTCGAATCTATAGGTCGCCGGTGGAGATGAGCAGCGTGTGCCTGGAGTCGCTGATGCCCATGCACAGCGCGACGGCTTCGGCGCTCATGACGTCGCTCCTCGCCGCCCCGGCTTGCAAGGGATTCGGTTGGCTTTTAGAAGGTGATTTTCTGTGTTTCAGTGTCATTGTCCTTTTTGCAGTGGTAGATGATTCAAGCTATGAGGCATGCGTATTAGTCACCTTATATAGTTGAGTACTTTGGGCTGATCACATTTCCACAATCATCTTTCTAACTTTAGGCTGATTTAAAGTAGAAATAAGAATTTGCTATTTCGTTTTTTTAATGGCTAATAAGTGATTTTTCAAGCAAACAAGTCTGCAGCACAACTTAATCTTTTATACTCCCCAAAATTATCTGATTTTGTTTGAGAACATTTCAAGTTTCAAGCTCTAACATTGTATGGAACATCAAACGAAGTTGTATACCACCGTGTGCCAGATTTGGTTTGATTCGAGCGAATAGGGGTTAACATTGCTGTAACTAAACTATCTAGAGTTTCAGTTGAAGTTGTGCACAAAGCTAGCTATCATCATTACTCCGCAGGATGCCCCAAAAATGTGTTATCCTATACACAACACCTTCGTCATAGCTGTTAGGTTTTGAACTTTTGATCCATTAGATCGTTTTCATGTTTTTCTGTGTTACGGTAAATGTCTAGCATCGACAGTTTTCTAGCTAAACGAAAGTGTCAATTGTTGGATAGTGTGGCATTTTTGCGCAGTTCCTAAGTTTGTGGTGCTATATTTTTCCTCAAAGGTTGCCTCAACCCTCAAATCCTCATTCATAACCGCAATGGAAGCCATACACATTTTTCCAATACAAATTGAAATAGATGAGAAAGTTTCAATGTCCAAACCAATCTTATTCTTTCCACGTGGCCCTTGTTGTAGGTCAAGATGAAACTAGATGAACTCCGTACCCAAAAAGGTGAATGGACGTTAAGGATTCCCTTACTGTCAATGTTGATGGCTATCCCCTCAAAAAAATGTTGATGGCTTGGTTCCATTTCTAGCTTATGTGTCAGAATAATTTGCTTAAATAGGAGACTTGCGTCATTTATTCAGTTCATGTATTGTTCACCTACACAGTAATAAGCAACCATGCATCGGAATATGTACAATGAAACTCTGCTTTCTTATGATGACCTATACCAGAATGGAGCTGGGCTATTGTTTCTTGTATGCTTGCAAAATATATATCCCCACAGCCGTTGTGCTCTCTTCTAAACCACGTCAATAAAAGACTCCCAAACAGTATCTTCCTATTTCGAGGAATCTATTTTGAAATCTTTACACCTGTTTTCACATGACTTTTTCTGCGGCTTTGTTAAGTCAAACTGTTCGTGAATTATAGTATTTAAGTAGAATAGTATGTTTCTGAATTTGAGTATAAGATAATCTTGAAATGCAAATTTGAGGAAAAAAGGACACTGATTTTTTTTGTATTGGCCCAGCTGGCAATGATGACGTGTGACAGTATCTAGGTGGAATGTAGCAGATTATAATCTCGTCACCTCAAATAAAGGTCTGGTCAAATTTTAAGAAACATCCGTGATAACCATTTCCTATCAATTTTCCATATTCTCACTAGGTGTCCTCTAATGCTAGTTGATTTATAGAAATTGTTGATATTTAGGCTATTAGCCACAATGAAGTGTTTGCTTCTTGGACCAAATATGTGTTTTCTTGACCAATTGTACATCTCTATAGGCCTGTGATTAGTGCGATGGAGGTCATCTTGGATGAAGACTTGCCAATGCTATTTGTCCGTGCCATCTGTGTGGCCTTCATTTTAGTTTTAATCCATGATAGATGAAATTCGTGGGCATAGTAGATTAGTTGTAGCTTTTATCATTGTTAACTTTTATGATGTCAAAGAGCTCAAGCTCAGATTATTACATTTCTATTGTAGATGGATGATTTATCCTTGTTGGAGCCTGCTGTGATGTCAGCTGGTCTGGATTACGGAATACCTCCTGAATTTTTTGTACGTCGCCATCTCATTTAACATGCTTTCTTCTCTGGGATTCCGGTTTGTATAATCATTTGGAATTGTACCTGAGATTGACCGGTGGTCATCTAATGATTTGATCGCCCAGAATCATTCTGCTCGATTTGCACGATCTGGAAGGAATAAAGTCAGATAATTGGCTATCTCTTGCATTTGTTTTGATATTTAGGTCCGTTCCCAAGAATGGGTTGTGAATTATTTGAGCCATGCTGTATGCGTTGTACAATAGAAATGCAGATTGGTCGTCTCGTTAACAGATGGGCTCTCCGTATGTGTCTGAGGCATTTGCTACGGGCACTGTTACCGGTGGGTCTTTATGACTTTCTCCTGGCGACCAAGTGTTGAAGCCTTCATGAGTTCCATTTAAGGACATACAGTATCTTCAGCAGTAACACTGACGGACAAATGATTCAGACGCCATCTTATTTATCACACAACATTTTGAATTAGAATGATAACACAATCATATTTTTCCCCAAATGCATCATCCATTTAGAATAACTCAAGATGCGTAACTGCTCAGCACAACACGTTAGTTCATGCAACCTTAACGCTGCAGCAACTAATATTCATAGGCATAAGTGCATGATAAGAGGGAACCCGCACTAGTTCAACCCACCAGCTCCACTCTACTTCATGGCTCCTTCATCTTCTCGATGATGTGACAAGTAGAATTTCTTTTCCCAACCGGCGTTCTGGTTGACAATCATGGCATAACCTTCATTCTTCAGAAACGTTGACAAGCTCATACTCCACAAGTGAGAGATTGTTGTCCTCCTTCACATTGAAGCTTGCCGGTTCAGTGACTTCGATGCGGCCCCATTTGTCCACAGCAAGCCTCATTGAACCTTTGAACATATCAATCTTTGCATTGCGGATAATAACAGTACTGTCAGGCTTCAACAAGTCAACTGTCGAAAGGCATAGCTTGGTTAGTTATCACCCATATATTCATGCTGATTGAGCTAGGCATTATAACATTTAGCCTCTAACACTTGTGAGTTGAGAATCCACAGTTTTCAGCTAACATCCGATATGTCTATGTAAGCATGCAAGGTACATTCAATGATCACTTACGCATTATACTAATCATCACAAGCAACACAAGTAATGAACATATATGAACGGCGAAAATGAAGATATCAAAATAGTAGCAACTATCGATGATCATATATCTGATAATTACATAACAATGTTCAAAACAGATTAAGACATGCTATTCTAGAGCCTATGCTGGTACACACACATAGAAATCTGATTTGACGATGTGGTGACTGTGGAGCTCGTGATATTCCCCAGTCACCACATGTGACTGTAGTGGGCTCGTGGTACACATACTAGGAGTGTTGCAAAAAAAACACCGTTATAACACACTGCTTCCAAGCAGATATATCTGAATTACATAATTGAATTTAACCAAACTGCGGTCAACAAGAAAGGCCATACTAATTCATGTTCACTTATATTCCATCTTTTCTGAAACTAGAACAGGCGAAATAACAAATCCATTTTAGCAAGAAATCGAGAAAGACTACATATATTGGATTAGCTTTCTAGGTAGCCGAATCTTGCAGCTGATAGGCTTGCTCATTATCTAAAAAAAGCAGATAAGCTCGCTGAAAGGGCAGAGGGATGTCAAACTTGCACTGTATACAGAAAAATATGCAGAAAACATTACGCGTCAGCGCAATCAATCACTAATTTTAACAGGACACTAGCCCTTATCTGGTTCTTAACTTTATCAATCCTCACAATCCAGTTACAGGATGTTTGTTTTGTTTTTGTTAAGCTCTAGGGTGTTTTTTTTTTTGTTAAGCTGTGTCGAAAGTCATATACTAGCAGAAATCATTTCAAAGGCTATAAATTTATGTGCACTGTAATGCACAACCAATGAAATCTGCCGCTTCCACTACTTTCTGAAGACGCATGAGACCGTTAAGGTGCACGTCAGATGTCACCAGATAAAAGAAGAGTTACTGTACACAAGGGGATCGTGTCGAGGGGATCGTACCCTGCTCGTTGCGAGCGGTGAAAAGGATGCAGCCGGTCTCGTCACCGATGAGGCACTCGGCGATCCTCGTGGGCCGCGCCACCGGTCCGGCGGCGGCGCCGGGACGGCCCTTCTGCAGGACGGTCTTGGAGCTGAGCACCTTGGCGACAAGCGTGTGGCCGGCCGTGCCTGGCTTGAGCTGGTCAACCTTGACGAACACCGGCTTCCGCTTCCCCGCCGCCGCCGTCGCCATGGAGCTGAAGCACACACGCGAATGACAAAGAGATAGGAATGGGATTGGAGGAAGCGGAGTGGGGGGTGCGCAAACCCTAGATGGGGAAGGATTTAATAGGGGAGTTGATCGAGGCCGATGCGGCGGAGTTGTTAAATCAGGCGTTATCACTAATTCACCATCACTCCATCGGAGCCAGTAGGATAGCTTGGGCCTATTTTATCAGTTTCTCCTCCTTTTGAAAAGTATATAAAAAAAAGGTTTTCATCATTGGGGAATACGGTCTTATCTTAGCCATAAAGTAAGCTGATACTACCGCTTTCATTGCCTGACGTTGAGAAAGCTCCCTTCTAGATGTCTGAAAGTGTTTCTTGATCGTAAGCTAGCCATCTGAACACCATTAAGCAGTGCACTTGACGTTCAAGGAAATGGTATTGAACCTTCTCTCTCAGAATCAGAAGAGTATAGTACTAGTGGTGTAGCCAGCCAGACCCAAAAATGGTTACTTAAAAGAATACTGTAGGGCACAGGTCTATACTTTCCTGATTCGTTCTTCGTTGATAGGGCAGGCGCACCGCGCATGACGGCGCATCGCCCCTGTGCCCACGCGGATGGCATAAACCAGCGGACCAGGACGCGGCAGCCTCGGCTCAGAACGGCAGGGAGTAAGAGCATCTCCAGTAGTTCCTCTTTCCTCTCTCTTATCCTAAAAAAAAACTACCATTTGATGCACGGGACGACGGGAAAAACCTGCTCTAGCAGTTCCTTTATCCCATCCTCTCTTTTACCTTGTGCATCAAATCCTCTCTTTAATTCCCTGAATAGAGGGAATCTCTTCCTCTCCCCTACTCCAACTGCCTGTGGCACGCAACTGTTTCCCCGCCTCCCTCCTTCCCACGCGCGACACCCGTCTCCGCCGCGTCTTCCCGCCCGCGCCGCCGCCGCCCAACCTGCCGCCGCGCCGCCTTCCCGCGGTCCCCCGGCCTCGGATTCAACCTGCTAGAGCTCAGCGAGCGACGCCATGGCTTCAATTTGAGAGCTTGAGCAGCCTCGCCTCGCATCGCTGTCTCTTGGTCGCCATGGCGGCATCTCCATAGAGGACAGCACCGCCGACGCAACTAAATCCCGTCGGAGCGCCGCCGCACGTCGTGCCCCGAGCCCCAGCCTAGACGCGTCGAGGCGGCCGGCCGACGTTGACCCGATTTGGGGTCCGTGCCGCCCGAATCCATGGAGGACGACATGGGCGCCATGAATCCCAGCCTTGCCCCGCAGAGCTTAGCCATGCCCGCCCCTCTCCAAGCTCCGTCCATGGCGGCGCGTCGTCCCAGTCTACTCCCCCTCCGCGGTGAGCTGCCATACCGGCCAAGCAAGGGCGGCGCCGCGGGTCGAGCAACGGGGGCGGGGCACCACTGGTGGCGAGTGGCGGCGGGGCTGTGCGCTGTGGTGGCGAGTGGCGGCGGGCTCGAACGGCGCATCCAAGGTGCTCGACAAAATGAAACAGGGATAGAGGGGAAGGGGAAGGGAGGGATGGTGACGTGGCTGTGTGGGGTTTATTAGAAGGGGATGGAATTTTAGGGGAACTGCTAGAGCACCCATGCATCAAATCCTGAAAATGGATTTGATGCTTCCCCTAAAGGAGGATTTGATACATGAGTTTTAAGAAACTGCTGGAGATGCTCTGACGAAGCCATGGAAATAGTAAAAGCTCGTCCGTTTCGGCCGTGCGCGTCTGCTCCCTTGGCAGTTGGCTCGGGCATCAGGGCAGCTACCAGGCATGGAGCTGCAGCGTACGCTGGACGGCTGGAGCCAGTTCAAGGCAGGGAGCACGGCGCTCTTGGTTTCCGGTGAAGAATAGAACGAGGAACGATGCAAACAAGTAGCAATAACACCTAAAAATGAAGAATAAAGTGGTGATCAATTTGGCACCAGTTTCGTCAGACAAAAGGGAGACCTCATTTGATCGGTCACTCCCCAGGGAAATCCCAGCAACCATTTCTAACTTCAGCAGATCAATCTCATTCATTCACACAGCCATTGCTAACGCAAGATGGAGCACTTCTACCCTGGTCAATTCCACTAATAATTCGCCAGAGCTCACCAGGAGGTGTTGCAACAGAATCAGCTGCACACAGCTAGCTCTACCAAAGCCCAAATGTACAGAAATGAATAGCTAAATTACCAAGCATAAATCTGGAGAGCTAAAACTAGATAGATAGCTATAAGCTACTGAAAGAGTTCAATTTGGATCTAAGCTACATCAGTAGACCAAGCCTTCCACATTGAACTAGGAAGCTGTACAGAGGTGATCAGGAGCACCGCTGAACTGCAAGTCCTCGACAATCCGGTTGGAACCTGTCAAGGAAAGATTCAGTAATCAGAGATCAGCAATGCACATCTGAAATAAAAAGGGTCATGGTACGATAATCACACATTTGGGCCCTGTCATCAGCAGAGTTAATTTGCAGAGTACATGACTTTTCCAATTGTGTGCTAATTGTATCTAGCAGTATTAAAATATAGAATCTCAAAACAACATAAAGAAATACCAATTTGTTCATTATTGAATCAGGCTACTTGGGGAAAGATATTTAGCAGTGGAGCATAGAATACTAAATCACTTGAAAATTACAGTCAAAATGAAGTATGACACGTTTGAGCCCTGTTATCGGCAGAGTTATTTTGCATAACTGCAAAGGATTATTTTGAAGTTTACATGACATTTTTCAACTGTTGTGCTATCTGTACCTAGAAGTATTACAATGCATGCTGTAAACAACATAAGGGAATACCGTTTTATTCATTAACGAATCAGGCTACTTGGGTGAACATGTTTAGCTTAGAGCATAGAATAGTAGAGATCACTTGAAAATTACAATCACGATCGCCGCCGCAACACTATAATATATGCATATTGCTCTAGAAACTAATCACTTAATTGTAAAACGTAAGGCCTGGAGAATGTTTAAAATTTATTGCAAGTACCTCAAGAAGTATTTGGTTTTTTGCCAGTAAGAATGCGAGATATCTGGAGACCCCTGCTGAAACCTTCATTGAAAAGTACCCTTGTCTGCATTTCTTGAAATCCTGGCAACCAGGACAGCAACGCAACTGGTGCCATAACCATCACCCCAAGCAATATCTCATACAAGCGTGCCACAGAGACTACACTGTCCCACACCACAGTAGATTCGATGAATGGCCTAATCACTTGAGCAATTGAAATCAAGCCCCAACCAGTAGGAATGAATGCCAAAAGGCTAGTGAAGATATCAATGATTTCAAAAGGGGTGAACTCCAGAAACATTATCAGCACTAACACTGCAAGAATGATGACGGCAGCCTGGACAAGCGGTAGTAGGGTAAGGGTGCTGCTTTGCGGCATACTTGTCGCGAGCATAGGACATTAGGACAAACACGCCAAAGATCACAGCCACACATATCCAGGAAAGCAGATAAACAGCAATACTTCTGCTGTTGTTTGCTATCTTCAGCTGTATACAACGCCATACTGAAAAAAGAAGTACCTGAGATCTAACAGTATTTCCAAAATCTTCCCCCAAAGACCAGTAGTCCGTAGATGATCTTGCTCCTCATACCACCACACTTCCCAACTCTGCTCAGCCTTAGAAAAGAGACCACCCGGATACCAAATCCAGTTCATGAAATCCTCAAAATCATACACGGTCTTCAACCAATCAAAGCCAGATGGATTAAAAGCAAATGGAGCCATGACCCATGACACCACCAGAAACCAGCTCAACATATTCATAATTATGTAAACAACGGTATTCTTGGCAATCACACTGTGAACAGCATAGACAGTCAATATTATTCCAAGTTCAATTGCCTTTATGAAGTGGCTCCTTGCATATAGCCTGTAATTTTCAGCAAAACTCTTGTGCTGCACAACAAAACCACGACCAGTAGCACGATATTTTGCACCACCATGAAGGATTGTCCGGCCATAGTAGTGGCTCTTGGTTCCCATGGAAAACGTGTAGAACAAAGATGAAAAGTTCATTTGCATGGTGAAGAAGTCCCAGATAGCAGGTAGGAAACCTTGTTCAAGAGAGTTTTCTATGATCATTGGCAAGGCAGTGAAGAAGCCAAGTTGTATGATGAACTGCTGATTAAGCACAGTACCCAAGGCTTTATTGTTGGTAACATTAGCACTGCCCTGAATACCAGCCTCGAGACCACTGAGGGCTAGATACAGGCGGCCCCAAACAAATGTGTAAACTGTCAAGACCACCACCATTGTATTGAAGTAGAATCCTACTGTTGTATAAAAGACAGAAAGCATCCGAAAGAAGTCCAATCTATGACCAAGTCTGTATATATCCCTACTTAGGGTCTGCTCACCATTGCCACTGGAAACCTTTGCTTCAAACATTGATATCTGATTGAGGCCAACATCACGCCCCTTACCAACCTGAATGTATTCATGGTGACTAACATTCCCACCACGCAGGGTACAGTTGAAGCCTGCAAATATATCCTCGCTGATATTTATTACTCTTGACGCTTACTTATACCGCCCCGGGTCAAAAACCAAAGGCGGTCAAATACATCAGGATGCCCGTAGTGCATCCGGACCTTCAATGGATTGGCTAGGACCCGCTGGCCAAGGGTAACAAAGCTTGTCTCCTGTGCAGACATGAACCAAGCAAGTGAAGAGACAGATCCAGTGAAAACATGCTCCCGAACTCCCAAAAGTGTTGGTTTCCGACTGCCGTGATAATAGTTGTACTGCTGTAACAGGTTACGCATTTTGAGGGCCTCCTCAAAATAGTTATCCTGGTTCATGTCAATTGTTTGGACGGCATCACCTCTTGTGAATATAATGGCATGGTTCTGGTTTTCAGGTTTACCTTCCCCGAGTTTCAGTGGACCTGGTAACCTAATCCTATATATCTCAACCTCCCTCTGTAAGTCTTGATCAAATTTTACCAGGACCGAATAGTACTGGGTATAGCCCTGGTGATGGACCTCATCAACATAAGCAACACGGAGGGCATCATTTTTCTTCATGAGAGTCAGAATATCATCAGCACGTTGATCTTTAGCAATTTTCTGGTTTCCATATATCTGGCAAGCGACCACATATGTGTATTTCATGAGAGCAGTACCATCTTCTTGGCCTTTAAACAATTGGCTTACACTACTGGTTCCTCTGTCTAACCTCCTTTGAGGTCGTCGCTGGAAACCACCGTTCATTGGATGCACATCATTCTCATGCCTAATTGAACCAAATGATGCAAGACGTTTTGTCCCCTCTGTAATATCAACCTCAGAGGCAGTATCAAGAAAAGCAAGCATCTTGAGAGCCCTGTGGTAATACATCATTCCCCTAACAGTCCGCGCTAAGGTCTGGGCTCTATATGAAGCCCAAAGTTTGAGTTCTTGAAATTTTCCAGCCCAAATTTCACTGTCATCAGCCATTCCCTCCCGCCTCATACGTTCCAAAAAGTTTGCCCAATCATCTTCATAAATCTTTTGGAGGTAAAACAGAATCGAGACACCATCTTCATTCTCACGACGAAGCTGATCTTTGCTGTACATGACATCCTCATTGTAGTACGGGGTTAAAACACTAAATGCCATCATCTTCTCAACTGTTGGAGCACGAGGCATGTTCATGAAGAGGGAGTTGCTGAAGAAAGTGATACGCCGTCGAGCCTCAGGATTCTTTGGGACATTGTTCATAGAATCCCTGGAAGTGAGAATTGTATGAAGGCGTCTCACCTGTTTGTAAAAGCTAACATCATCATTGTCCGGGCATTTAATGGCATCCTCAAAGAGAAGCCCAGATTCATTAGGTCTTGAAGGTGCCAGCCCCTCTCGCCTCAGTTGGTCCATGTCCTTCTTGTTCACCGGGAAAATCATGGATCGCAAGAACATAAAGAGTCTGCAAGGTATTAACTATCTTGGTCTGATCTTTGTTCTCCTTCAGTAGAAGCTCCACTAAGGTAACCACATATGAGTGGATTTCAGGTAACTTCTTAAGCTTATATTCTTCAGTGAATTTACCATTCTGTATTGCAGAATCGAATGCAAGGAACAACTGATTGACAATAATATGCTCAGCAGTTCTGTCTGCAATGATCTCCAGCAGTAAGTAACGAATGCTGTCATAAGCTTCAACCACAGCACACCGCCTGTACTCACTGCTATATCTTCATCCACTGTGTCCTGTCATCCGCAACGAGCTCATCTGCCTGACTCAGAGCAAGAAGCAGCTCATTATTCAGCAGGAAGCATGGCCACCGTACCACGCGAATTTTCCACATAACTGGTGGCAATTCAAGAAGCTCAACTTCCTTGTCGCTAACGATGTCCTCTTCCCTAAATGTCGTGATAATCTCATTCCAAATCAGTGCGAACCTCTTAGCTTCGACCTCATTTCCTTCAATCTTCCTATATGGCCGACCAAAGCCGTACCTCAGCTTCAGCCGATTGATAGCATCATAAAGCTTGGATCGGAGACCACCACGCACAGCATCCAGGTGCTCCTCTGGCATCAGATTGAACTGCATCGCACTTGCAAAGAACTGGAACCTCAAGCGCAGCTGCTCAACACTGCGAATCTCCCCAGATGTGTGAGAACAGACCGATAAGTGCCCCCGTAAGTGATGAAAAGACTGCATACCATATCTGGATATCCATGAGATAAATAAGGACAACTGGGGCCCACAGCAAGATTACAGCAATCCGCTCTGTGTGAGGCATAAACTCAAACCAGTTACGTCGGATGTCATCGAGTCTGAGAATTGTCTTTGTTGGCCCAACCATTGGCTTAATCTGGAGAAAGTAGCTGAAGCTAAACTTAGCAGCAAGAAGGCACACCCAAAATAGGGAATATTTGATGTTATCAATGAGGCCCTCCCTCACACCACGTCCAACAAATGTTCGGGTCTGGAACCACCAGGTGAGCGCATATAGAATCCGCCAGTTGGTTTTCTCCAACAAATTCCGAATCCAAGGGACAATGAAGAGCACAACTGCAAGGACCTGTGGGATGACAAACACAGCGACTGCCTCAAGGTAATTCAACACCCTGGTATTGGCAGAAAATGACCACCTGCGATCACGCCACCGCTGATCCCACATCCGCACATAGAGCACAATGAATGTGATGGTCCATCCAATAGCAACAAGCACTTTGAGAACCATCCGCACAGCGAGCCATTTAGTCTCCCTCCTTACAAGACTATATTGAGTGCCTGCATCAAGCACTGCCTGCACAATGCGCAGACCAGCCCAGGTGATGAACACCGACAGCACGCGGACCTGGATGTCACGGTGGCTAAGGCTATCCCACGGTGTGCGGCCATCCCATGCAACAATCAGCGCTGCCTGAAAGAACAAAATGAGCATCACCCATACCCGATCAAAGCTGCGGTACACGTTCCAGAATGACCTCTGCTCAACAAAACCAGTCTTGCCGATGCGCCCAGGCTTCCCTGGCTCTAGAAAAAAGCTCCTTGCCGGAGACAGCGGCCACTGGAGCCGCCTAAAAACACCCCGGCTCCAGAAGTATTCATTTCACATCATCGTAATTTCTCCATGCTGAGTGCGGCTTGGTACCATTCCGGCTGAACTCCACCTCACCCTTGAGCACATTATAAATCGGCGTCACAACTTTCTCAAGGAAAGCATCCTCGCCGCACACTGCAGGAATAGCCGGCCGCCCTGTCTCGATATCAATCGACCGGTCGATGACATGGTTGAGGTCGAGCGCCATGTAGTGGAAGATGTAGCAGAGGCACTCTGGCATGAACCTCAAATTGGCCGCCCCCCCAGATGAGCAGGTAGAGAGCCGTGTACAGGAGGTCACGGCGGGTGTCCGGGCCGACACCCTGAACAGAGCGGCCGACGCCGGGCACCTGGATGTGCGGCTTCTGGCCGAGGTAGGAGCACCAGGAGGTGTAATTCTTGAGCAGCTTCTTGCGGATACCGCGCGCGATGGAGTAGTGCAGCACGTCGCGGGGTGGTCCTGAGGGAGGGTGCCCCCGGCGCGGAGCTGCGCGTTGGCGAGGAGGAGCACGAGGTGCTCCCGCTGGTTGCGGACGTTGTGGCGCTGGAACCCGAAGGTGTCGCCGAGCCAGTCGAAGAGGTCGGCGCGGCGGCCGTCCCACACCCGCGCGAGCGGCGGCGGCGGCAGGTCCGCGGCGTGCCGCAGCGCCTCCACCGCGGCGCGCACCTCCGGGAACCGCAGCGACGGGTGGTCCCCGTGCATCACCACGTCGTGGATCGGGATGATGTGTACGCCGCCGCCTCCGGTTGCCCCGCCGCCGCCGCCGCGGCCGCGCGGCGGTTGCGGAGGAGGCTCATCTCTCACGCAGCTGCAAAGGAAAATTGGAGCCGTCAGTACCCCAGCCTCAGTGATGACTGATGAGTGGAAAATCAAATTCCGTCCAAGGAGCAGTACATGGCAGCAGCAAGGACTAGGGGAAGATTGCGATGACGAGAGCAGTGGTGAGGTAGGAATCATGGGGGGACGCGCCGCTTGCGTTTGTTGCTTCGGCTTTTCCGGTGGCGGCGTCGAGTGAAGTGTGATGATCCGCACGCGAGGTGGGGGGGGGGGATGATGGGTTGGGGTGGGGTGCGGGGTTTGCCTTTGCTTTGCTTCGCTTCTGGGGTTTCTAGACTGACTCCAACCGCTACATAGGCTTATCCGGTGCTGAAACACACGTTCTCAACAGAGTACCTAGCAATCTTACCAATTTTCGGCACGCGGGACCCAGCATCGGGTGATGCGCCGCGTATTCTTGCCGCGCCAAGTCGAATCGATTTCTGTTCTTTGTCTTCCTCTTCTCTTAATCGCGCCACCACGCGTGATCTCCACCGCAGGTCCAGGGAAGGGAGGACAGCCGCCGGCGAGTCGGCGAGCGGGCCACGAGGCGCTCGGAGTGCGGGCCGAGCGAGGGGCAAGAGAGCCAGATCGTCCGGGCCAAGGGCGCGGCGGCGCGGAGAGGGCGGGCCGGGCGAGGGGCAGAGGCGAGGGCGCAGAAGGGCGAGCGAGGGGCGACGCGGAGCAGGAGAGCGAGGGGCAGCTCGCTGCTTCCTGCAGCGCAGGCCGAGCCGTGTGCGTTCGACGCCTGCCGCCGTCGTGCAGATCGACGATGCAGGTGCAGGTGGCCCGGCGACGCAGGCAGGTGCGGCCGGTCGGCGAGGGCGTGCGCGACGCGGATCGGGTGAGCAGCTGCTGCGCAGGTGGAACGCTCGCTGAGCAACGCGAGAGGGAGGGGAGGAGGAAGAAGGTCCCGGTGTTGGGTTGTTCTGTTGGAGATCGAATGTTTGGGTGCAGAGGATTGAGTGTTTTGGGTACCTATTCATGTTTGGTGTCTCCTTTGTTGGAGCAGTCTAAACCAGACAACAGACCGCGAGGGGATGTTTTGTCGCTGTATTTCCAGTGAGATAATGATGAACCACGATGTCTGCCAGATGATCGGGAGGAGATGATGATCTATCCTCCAGGTCCAGAAAGGGGGAGCTAGTGAACAATTCGGGCGTCGTGGGTGGAAATTCACTGATCTTTCGAGCAGGCTCTGATTCTAGGTTGCGTTCGATTTCTCTGATTCGGCAAAAGGGAAAAAGTGTGGCACAGAGGCGTAAAGTGCTTGAGCTTTGAAGTTTTTGTGCAATAGCATCTGGATGACAGCTGGTGGAACATACATTTGGGTTTTTACGAGTAGTACTAGTCCGACCTTAAGTACATACTCATTGCATCGAGACTCTGAAAGGTGAATCAAGCACAGAGAAAACACCCAATCGTTACTCATCTTCAAATATTACTTTATGAATTGAAGTCGTCAAAGAGGAGGAACAAAATCGAAGCCACAATACCCATCGGTTATAGTTTATTGTCAAGCCAGATCTAGTGCTATAAATGAGAATCGGCTAACTCCATTGGTAGAAGAGAGGAATGTCACATCTCACTAACCCTTCATCGTGTTTGAATCGAGCCACGAGAAAACGAAGAAGAGGCCGGAGAATCTTATTCCACCGCGGCAACGCCATCTTGTTCTCGTTGTTGTCGTCAGAACATACAATCCCATGTCGCCTTGCATAGAAGAATGCCGTCGTCGTTGATGCCTACTTTCACCGGAACCACCATGGAGAAACCAACATCGCACAACCTCCTCAAATAAGAGAGGGAACACCAAAACTCTATCACAAAATAAATTCTGCATGAGAACTAAACCCTAAATCTTGGATACGAAACACTAGCAATATTGCTAGACAGGGGGAACCACGCGTCATCTAGCCACCAGTGAGATCGCTAGATGCGGGGAGAGAAGGGGGGCCAAGAGAGAAAAAAGCGGAAACATGCACTAGATGCAGGAAGCGGCTGTGCGTAGTTTGTCGCTGCTTCTAGCGTGCCCAAATCTCTAGATGCGAGAGGCGGCCGTGCGTGTAGTTGTCGCGGCTTCTAACGTGCCCTAAGTCCCTACATGCGGGAGGCGGTCGTGCGTAGCTTTCGCAGCTTCTAGCGTGCCCTAAATCTCTAGATGCAGGAGGCGGTCATGCGTGCTGTCGCGGCTTCTAGCGTGCCCTAAATCTCTAGATGCGGGAGGCGGCGTGCGTGGCTGTCGCGACTTCTAAGGTGTCCAAAATCCTTAGATGCAGGAGGCCGCCGTGCGTAGCTGTCGCGGGCCTCGCGGCTTGTAGCGTGCCCTAAATCTCTAGATGCAGGAGGTGGCCGTGTGTAGCTGTCGCGGGGCTCGCGGCTTTTAGCGTGCCTTGAATCCCTAGATGCAAGAGGTGTTCATGCGTAGCTATTGCGGCTTCTAGCGTGCCCTAGGTCCCTAAGTGCAGGAGGCGTCCTTGCGTAGGTGTCGCGGCTTCTAGCGTGCCCTAAATCACTAGATGCAAGAGGCGGTCGTGCGTAGCTGTCGCGGCTTCTAGCGTGTCCTAAATCCCTAGATGCCGGAGGTGGCCGTGTGTGTAGCTGTCGCGGCTTCTAGCGTGTCCTAAATCCCTAGATACCGGAGGCGGCCGTGCATAGCTGTCGCAGTTTCTAGCGTATTTCCTTAGATGCAGGAGGCAGCCATGCGTAGCTGTTCCTTGGACTAAATTTTATGGGTTTGTTTAAAAGGTTTTTAAGCAAGAAAACTTAAATATTGATGGCTTGTATGACATAAGAATCGCTCGCCTCTATTCACATTTTTTACTGCTATCATGCTATTTTGGAAACATTTGGGGGTACATAGTGTTCACGCGCAGTAAAGAGGAGTACTAGTGGCCGCCAGAATGGTGAACATATGACAACTTCAGCAATTCAAAATAATGCATATCACAAGACTGCATCCGAGAGGATACAACTGTAAAATTTGCAAAACTCACAATCAGTGGTACGTAATAATGAATGGTGGATTGTATGCCTTTTGTAGAGGCTATGATAGTTAAGCATAGCCCTTTTTTTTTAAAAAAAAATGGAATGTTATGAAATTTGAGAGAGAAGGCAGCACAAAAACCTTGAGTTGTGTGATCGATCTGTCGATGTCACTGAAAGCAACTGATTTTAGGAAAGTTATCCTAGTGACGGGAGCGACACTTGTCACAGGGCATTATGGAGGCCAATCCCTTCTGTTTCAAGCTCTTAACATGCCTTTTGTTTTGCTTTCATTGGATTTGCGTAGTCAGTTTTGTGCGGCCCTACAAAGCTTATCAGAAAAGTGCAAACATCACCATTAGTTCTGACAACGGAAAGGGAGATGCAGATAGGCTAGTAGTAATTTTATTCGAAGATTTTGATCTAAATACATCCGTTACATATTTTGGCCTACTGGTAAGGTTTGAGTGTCTACCAGAAACATAAACGATTCTCTAAAAAATAAACATAAACTATTTCCCGATTCTCAGAAACTGTTTCCGTTTGTACACTACTAATAAACCATAAGCGTTTGTTGGTTTTCTCAGAATAACCAAGAGCCCACACTTGACACCCCACCAACACTCCCTCTCTGCTACTTGGTGGATTGCGTGCGGGAGCCCTACCAACGGCAATGAGGCATATACAGCATGTTTTGACGAATCCCTGTTCCCCGACGGCCTGAATAGTACGTTAATCAGTGGCAATTGTTTAGGCAGTGCTTGAACTGGCATGACGCGCCGCCGCGGCGGATCCGCTGCTCGGAAGCGACGGCGCAGCCGCACGGCTCGAGGAATATACCAATGGCAGGTAGGCCCGCGATACCCGCTAGTGGGTGGACCCGGCGCGACCAGACAAAACCGCTTGCGCTTGACCACGTTTCCTTCCACTCGCCCGCCCCCTGCTCCGTCGCTTTTCCGTTTCCCCGTGAGATGCGCGCGACCACGCCCGCCCGGGCTGCACATGCCTATCAGACCACCAACAGCGCAGCAGCAGTACATGTGGGGATGAACTGTGGGCCCGGAAGCATGGGAAGACGTGGGACCAAGAAGTCAGTGCCACTGGAGGAGTAGGCCAAGGCCGCGACATCCCTGGGGTTAGACACGTTGGGCCGCCGCCGGGCGAGGCGAATGGGCGACGGTAACAGAGGGGAGTATTTACGGAAGTGCCACTGGACCTCGCTTTTTTGATTTTTGAACGGGCTAATAGTAACGGCAAAAGGGCAGAGAACTGTTACAAAAGAAGGTGGGGGGGGGGGGGGGGGGGGGGGGGGGGGGGAGCGCGCGAGTTCTCACCGGAGTTAGCCGGCTGCCACCGCTCCGATGATGAGGCGGCGTCCGTCTTCGATTGATATTTGGGAGCCTCGGCCTGCCGGCTGCCCGATCCTTCGCTACAGCAGATTGGAAAGAGATGCAACCGCAGAGGAAGCGGAGATTTCTCTCCGCTCGCAGCTTGGCTTCGTGGAAGCACGCTAACTGAGACGTTTCGTGGAGTATGTGCTCATGCTATTTATGTGGGGCCGCGATTCCGGGGCCTCGTTTAGCGAAGCGAAATCTGAAATCGGAGGGTCCCCCACTCAGACGGATTCTTCTCTACTCGTGCTACAAATTAGTGTACAATTTAGTCTCAAAAATTAGTGTACAATCTAAGCCGAGGGTGCAGTGGCTTCACATGCTCGCTACCTTTGTAAAGAAATGCGCCCATACCCACCTGCTCTCGCGACGCAGGAACTATCCTGATCGACATGGACACATGGTGATGAGGCTGCCACATTTGTCCATTAACCTGTGTTGCGGAGCAAAAGTTCCGTGCTACTACCACTTTGCGAAAGTGCAAAAAGATGCAGACTCTCTTTTTTACAGGAAAATGCAGCTCCTTGACACCACTTTGATGGAAAAAGATGCGGCTCTTTGACACCTGAATGCACTGTTGGAATTCTTCATTGTCGCAACAAAGAATCCGACACGGACGATCAAAATGACACTCAGGGAACAACGGAGCAGCATCTCATTACAGGGGTGTACCCTCTCCTCCTCCGTCCCGTTCTACGGAGCCCGGGGGCGGGTGGTATTTATAGGGAAGGCCAAGGGTTATATTGACATGACCAAACTACCCTTGGCCACCCACCATATTCGCGGAATATTCTGTACAACATTGTCAAAAGGGTACAAACGACATTTCCGTTTGACGACGGAAACCCTAGCTAGGTGACGTCATTCGCCAGCCCGATCCTCGGACGTTGTCATGCCGGGCTTTATCTCCTTCAGGGATTGCCGCCGTTCTTGGACGCCATTCCTAGTCGCCGCCGATTCATCGCAGAGGGGTCTTGTTGACCAATGTCGGCGACCCGATATGGCGGCTCCCAGGGCTGCCGCCAATTCTTCGGCCGGAGCACAAAATGTCGGCAGCTAGATTTCCTGCAGTCAAAAAACCAAAGGCAGAAAGGGGGTGTCGTCATTATCGTAAATACCGATCCCCAACAGTAGCCCCTCGCGGTTGAGGTCCAACTTCGGCGGGCAGAAAACGCGACACAGGATAGGAATTTAACGAACGTCAGCCCCAACGTCACCCCCCCTCCGAGGTTTCCCGAAAATCGAGGGGACGCTTTTATTATTTTTTACGAGAATCGAGGCGACGCCGTAATGCGGCGGCGAGGCCTATATATAGGGGGAGGGGCCGGAGAGCCCCGTGCTTTCGTTGATTGCGCCATTTTCTTTTGAAAATTTCGCGCCGCATTTTTCTTGCTTCCGGAGTTCGTGTCGAGCAGCAGCGGTTTTTCTAGTGTCGATGATTCTTTTGTCGCCATTTCCTTGCTGAAAGGTGAGTTCGCTTACGAGCTTCCTGATGTGAGATTTCTTGTTGTGGTTGTTTATAACGTCATGCTTTTCCTTTTAGATGGCTCGCGTTAAGCAAACCGCTATTCGCGTTGAGGAATCCGACGAGGAGTCCTTGCCGACTCGCCTGTCGCTGATGTTGAGGGAGACGCCGGCCTTGGCGGAGCGAGGAAACCGGGATTGAGGTTGTCTGATGTTGCCGCGACTCCAAAGGGTTCGAAGAGGAACGAAATCCCGCCGCGGATCTGGAGGTTTTGGCGACAGCTGCCTCCAAGGCTGCCGGATTTTTGCGCCAGCGGAGGTACTAAATCTGCCGCTTTTTAGGTAAGGATTTGAGAGTCGTGTTTTTTGCATATCGTGAGTCTGCTCTTGCTGGGTCTGCAGCCAAGAGAGTGAGAGGCTCAGTAGATACTGGCTCTAAGGGGAGAGGCAATTGCTAATGTCGACGATGAAGGTGAAGATCTTTCTGGAGTGCCGGCCTCTCCCAGTGAACTGGTAGGGGAGGACTCCTGGGAGAAAAGCGGCATTGAGCCCACTTTTCGGTTTGGGCGTCTAAAGTCACTCCGCAGATATCGAGAGGTTTGTTGCCTTGGGGTGGTACTTTGAATCCGGAAAGGCTCGTGCTCCGGGGGGGAGCAGATTCCTCGGCCCGAGAACAATGAGGCTATAGTTTTCGTGACTCTATGAAGCTGGCCTTAGGCTGCCGTGTTTTGGCTTCCTAGTCCGTGTACTGGAAAGATATGGACTGGATCTGCATCACTTGACTCCCAACGCCGTCCGCGACGTCTGTCGAAGTTTATATGGGCTGTCCGCAGTTATGGCTCGGCTCTACACTCTAATGCCTTCTGCCGCTATTACGACTAAGGCATGATGTGAAACCCGTGAGTTTCGATGGGGTGCAGTATTATCCCCAGTATGGCTGTTGCAGCTTTCAGCCCCGCACTTTCGTGAAGAAATCCAAGTATGAAAATGTTGAGCTTGTTGGTGGTCGCCGGAATAAATGGCCTGGAGATTGGCGGAACCATTGGTTTTATGCCGAGGTTCCCGAGGGGAAAAAAGACGACGGTAGTTCGTATTTTCCTCTGTTTAGTCGCTCTTGTGCCCTACGGCCGGTGCTATCGCAGGAATTCGTGGAATCGGAAGGTTTTAAGAAGTGCTGCGACGTATTTGAGACCGCGGTCAAGATGAGCAGCGCTAGAGATTTGGTGGAGGAGTTCATAGCCTGCCGCATTTGGCCCATTCGGAAAGGTTGGAGTCCGCTGAAGATGAAGAATAAGCGGATTTCCAAACTAAACCTAACTACCAGGTGCCGTCTTTTGGAGTGAAGAAACCTAAAGATTTATCAGATAAGGACTTTGTTCGCTACGTTGAGCTGACTGCCGCAGTTATTTGCGGACCTTATACCGTGCTGGAAAAAGCAAGAGTGCGAGACCATGCTGATTTTCCCCCAGCGAGTGAATCGCATTTTTGACGAGATGCAAGTGAAATACGGTCGTCGAGCTGTGATGTCCGTCAGAAAGGGCGGCGGAAGAAAGGCGAGCTTGTTTATGGTGCGACATTCGTTGAAAAACGCGGCTGGGAAGCAGCTTCCGCCCATTATTATATACCTGATGCGCCAGCCCAACAGCTGCGGCCGTCCCTTCAGCCGCGGCTACTGCCAAGAGATCTGCGGCGACCCTAGAGAAAGTGAGTGGTTCTTCGTCCAAGGGTGCCGCCAAAAAAATCTGCGGCGTCCGGGAAAGCTGCCGGGATAATAAAAGCGCCTGCGGGACTTCGAAGGCTGCAGAGAAAGCTAAACGCAAAGTCTTCGGAAGATGCCTGCTTCTCGAGCTGCCGCAGAACAGCGGGCTGGTGCTGTTACCAAAACGGCGGCGCGGGATGACACAGAACAAGCTCCAGTTGGTGAACAAGTAGAAACTGCTTCTAGTGCGGCAGGCGCCGCTGATTTTGCGGAGAAGTGGCGGTGCGAGAAGGTTGCAAGCGGCGCCGGATTTTATTGGCTTCGGCAGTTGACGATTCTGAGGAAGAATTTCTTGATGATGATGAGCCCGAGGACCGTGACTCGGGCGACGCGCGGGAGCCGTCATTGTCGCTGGCGAGCCCAGTGCTGATTTGCTGTAGGTCCCTCCGGCGGGCTTGATTTGTCACAAGGCCCCGCCACGGCCACCACGCCGATGAAACGGAGGCCACTTCTGCCGGCATTGTCGGATGATGAAGAAATTGAGTTGCTGGACGACTCCGAGGATTCGGGGCGCAAGCTAGGACATGAGCTAGATGCCGCATTTACGGGAATGAGTAGCTCCGAGAAAGGTGCCGGTCTTTCCTTGTACAAGAAGAAACTGCGGCGACTTCCTCTCCTTTGACTAGGATCGATGACCATGTCTCTAGTTCATCGGTTAACGGAAGTGTGTCCAGCAGTCTTCTGAGACTAGCTCATCTGACGCAGGTGAAAGATCCCCGACTACGGAGACGCGAGAGGGCGAGGCTGACAAGCTATCAATGGCCGCCTTGTTGAGATGACGAAGGCCGTGGACCCTCAAGGTTTTTTAACCTTGCCGCTATTTTTTTCTTATGTGATATTTTATTAACATTCTGACTTTGTTTTGTTTTTGCAGAACTGTACAACTTCTTGACTAGGGTCGACAATGCTTCGTTGGCCGAGGTTTTGGACAAAAATGCGACGATGGTAACGAATCTTTGACTCCTGCGTCGCATTTTTTTTTTGTCTTTGAAAATGGTTTGCGTCTAACATGCCTGTGTTTTATACAGGCTCTTGCGGCGTCTCGAGCCTTGAGCCGGCGCTTTTATGGGTCCGAAGCCGCTTCATCGTCTGGTGAGTGTGTGTGGCGGCGCTGCGACGGACGCTGGAGGAGGAGCGCTCGTCTTTCGACACCGTTAAGGCTGATCTCCGTGATCAGATTCAAAAGAAAGACGAGGCTCTAGAAGTTCTTAAAGAAGTCATCCAGAGCGGCGAGAACGAGATTGCTCGCTTGAAGCAGGACCTGAAGAATGCTGAAGAGAAGCTAATTGCGGCAGAGAAAACTGCCGAGAGCGCCAAGAAGACCGGCCGCACTTTTGCCCGCACTTTCTCTAGTGGCGCCATTAGTGCTCATGCTTCTTTTGAAGCATCCTTGGGCACGATTGGCGGCGCTCCTAATCCTCTTCCAGGCGTCGACGGTTCGCTGACGCCGGAAATGTTTTTCAACTGGTTAAAGGGGGAGTTTGGCGATCTCCCTGGGGTTTTTGAGGGCGTCGGCCGATAGCGGCCCGCACGGCGTGTTCTGCCCTTCTGGATTTGCTTGAAAAGCAGCAGTGCAAGCACTTCAGCGACCTGGCGGCACCACTTATGCTGATTCGAATTTGATGAAGCAACGCGGCGAATGACAGCAAAAGCGTCCGCTTGGCTGTAAAGCGCTTCATGAAAAGATACTGGGGGGTGCACGGGATGGAGGCTGCCGTCATTTGGCGAGGAGCGCGTTTGAGGAGGTAAAGCATACTTTTGTTTCATCGGGGATTTTATGAGAATGATTACTAAACTCTTGTTTGCTTTAGATGAAGGCGGCGACTGGCGCCGAAACTGCGGCGGGGAGCTCAAAGAAGCGCGCGGCAACTCCTGCCAGTGAGACGCCGCCGGCGAAGGTTGCCCGCGTCGAAGATGTTGTGGGAACTGAGAAGACTGCCGCTAAAGCTGATGCGCCTGCCGCGGTTGAAACTCCTGCACCCACCGCGGCTACCGGGACTGCTTCGTCTTCTGCAGCGGCGAACCGGAAAATACGACGGGTACCGCCGCTCCTGTGCTGCGTCTGCGCTGCTGCTGCTGCGCGGCCAATTGAAGAGGTTTAGACTCTTAGGCGTGAGGAAGAGCGTTTCAAACTTGGTTTGTAATAATATACGTTCTGGTACGCTTTGTGCGCAGGATTGTTTTCGCGGCGCCGCGTTGAACATTGCGCCTTTGAAGTATGAACGTGACGGCTTACGCGTTTCTGGCGAGCGCACTTGTGTTATGTTCGCGATATCCGCGTGATGATTTCGGGCGTTTCTGGAGGGAAATGATGGCTCAGTACTTTCAAGGGCGGGAGTGTTTAATTCGATGCTTTCACCGCCGACCTTCTTCTCCGTAACGGCCGTGAAGGCCGAAAGCGTTGAAGATCTTAATTTGATCCTTATTTGGATCGTTTTAGGTGGTGTACGATAGAGCGGGCCCTGAATACGGTCCCGAATTTGTAGTAGAAGTTGACTTTGATTCTTAGCTGGGGTGTCGACTTTATGACGAAGTGCGCCCGGATAAGACGGCGTGCTTTTTGCTTCGCGAAAGATGTTTCGGCGATAACTCTTGCCATTTTTACAAGTTAAATCCTCCTTTACTTTTTTGGTTTGATGGAAGGCGCGTTGCCGTTACTCGGTCGTCGGAATTAAACGAACGTCACCCCCCCCCCCCCCCCCCCCCCCCCCCCTTGGCGATCGAGGACGGAGGGTGTGGTATTTCTTAACGATCACAGATAAATCCGCAAGCGCACGGAGAATACCGCTGTAGCATTCACCCCGGGAGTATTCCAAGGTATCGTAATTTATATTTCCACAGGGAAGACGATGGTCAAGAGAGTACTGTGCTCATAGTTAACGTCTACATTTAAATGGATCACGGTCCATACAATGCTAAACAATGGTTATGGGTAGTGTGACACACAAGAAAAGGATCAACTCTATATACATCCATAGCCAAGTGGAGAAGAACGAAGAAAAAGAGCTAAGTTCCTATTGTACTTCATTATACAGTGGCATAGTATACAACATACACATGCATGCACACAACTAAGGTTTAGGCATATGCACTCAAGCAAATTAGGCACCGGCTTACCCCTGGTCTGCCAGGCGCTTCCGGTCTATAGCTCTACGCCGTACCCGAACGTGGAGGGATGGAGGATACGGACGATAGGGCTGTCACCACCTACCGTCTACCTCAACATCCGTGGGGCACGAGGCATCCAATGTATTCTACCAATCCAAACACCATGCTGCATTTTTCATTGCTAAAACATTACTCTAAATCCCCGGCGATGATATGAATCTAGAGCATAATCATAAGGACCATTGGACTCATGCTTGGTATGCAAATACATGTAAACCTAAGTATAAACATGGCACGGTATACTATGTTCTAGGACAAGTGACAGTACGGCAATTATGTCCATACTGCCAGCCCTCTAGGCGATACCCACATAACAGGCATATGAATATCACACTAGCACTATATAAGAAGATTATGATTACTCTATCACATAAGCAAGCCAAGGGTCCACAACCAAACAAGGAACGCTTAACCGAAGCAAGACTATATGAAAGAATAATATTATAAATAGAATAAAGTCGCAAAAAGAGAAAATGATACAAGAGCCATACCAGAATCTCCAAGACAACTTGGGAACTAGAGTAGCTCTACTCTAAGCCTAACTCTACTAGAGCTTGGAGACTAAACTAATGCAAGAGTGTGATCTCTCTACTTGGTGTGTATTGTATCCGGCCGAGCACCCCTCTATTTATAGCCCCAAATGGGAGAGGGGATTAAATAAAGCAAGTGAGAGGCGGTTGAGGAGGATTGGCCGCCAAGGTTGGCCGGCCGGCCTAGGTGGCAGGCCGGCCGGCCACACATTGTGGCGGTTGGCCACCGCCTTCGCATGGACGCTTCAGATTGCTCCATGAAGTCGGTCCCGAGGTCGGTTTTCTCCTGGGGTCGGCAGAACTGGTAAGAGTCAAGTTTAGCCCATTGTAGCCCATATTCTAGAAAGTCTTCATTAAGTTCGAGATGGGCTTCAATATTCTGGTTTTGTGAGCTTCTCGTGGCCCACTGGTGGAGGCCTGCAGGCTTGTGGCCGGGGTGTGGGCCGGCCGGCAGGGATGTAGGCCGGCCGGCCTGTGATTTCTCTCACAGAGGCCCATTTTCTCCAGAAATACTCCTGCACTCATAAATCATCCAAAACTCGTGGAATTATTAGTTTAAATAAATATACGTATAAGAAATGCTAATTCTCCATTATTTGTAGGACTATTGGCGGTCGGAATTGGTACTTAACGACCGTCAACAGAGGGCGCGCCGAAACTGCGACGCACGGTTATACGACGTGTATTTGTGTAAATTGCGGAAGGCCACAAATCGTATCGCGTTATTTTTATGAAATTTGTGGAGCGTGCACCAGGTGCCGCTATTGTTGGTTGGCTCCTGTGCCTATCAGATGTTTCGTGGTTGCCGTTAATTTGGTTTAAAAAAACGCCGTTTGACGATATGGGTCCTTGGTTGCCGTTAAAAGCATTTTCGCTTTTTGTTTATTTTACGGCGCTCGTCGTGTGACTCGATTGTTTGAGCGAAACGAACGTCACCCCCCTCCCCCTATCAATCGAGGGACGAGGAGCGCGTTGAAATTGCGAGGCGCGGGTCGCGCGCCATTATTTTTGGAGAGAATTGCGAATGGAGCGTGAGGTTGCCGCAATTATTAGGTTTTTCCGAAGTTTGTCGAATATTGAACATTTGTCGTTATTCTTGCAGAAAGAGCGGCACTTGAGAATATGTTGCCTTTTTGCCTCTTGCTTTTGCTTTTGCAATATATGCTACCTCCATGGTCTTGAGTCCCGTCCTTGGATGGGTGTTTTTGAATTGAGTCCCTTGAGACTTCGATCTTAATGATCTATTTTGATGTGTCGGATTTTGTCCGAAGCCCCTTGGGGGTTGAAGTCTATTTCCTTTAAGGAAATGGATGACTGAGCCTTGAGCCGTTAGCGTTTCGCACTTTCTCAATTTTATGAGAAAGATTGAAGAGATGGCCCTTGAGGCGCTTTTTTCTCAAACGCCGCCGTTTCTCAATTTGATGAGAAGGATTCGAGGGATGGCCCCTTGGGGCGCTTTTTTTCTCAAGTGCTTAAAGGAGAATGAAGCTGGGAGAAAGGAGCAGAATTTTTTCTTCCTTTCGAGTGGCTTTGTCTCAGGAGTCAATTCCTCCTGCGTCAATGTGGCGATATTTTTGCGAATATAGCATCGACTACTTAAGAGATGAAGAGTTTAGTTTTTCTGGGGAATATAGCATTTATTGAACTGCAAGGGTTACAAAGGTCCCACCTCATTAAAAACCTCCCCCGATGTGGGGTTCCCCTGTGAGGAAAAGAGTATGGGCCTCGAAGGCTAAGAAAGAAAAATTACAACTTAGGTGCCGACTAAAAGCGCCGCTTATAGCTGCGCGTCGCTATTAGCCCTTACATTTTAGGTGAAGTACCTCTTGAGGTTGTCCACATTCCAGTGTGTGTGGGAGCTCGTTGCCTTCACTGTCTGCCAAGTGATAAGATCCCGAGCGATTGCTCCTGACGACAATGAAAGGGCCCTGCCACTTGGAGTTGAGTTTTCCAGTGCTTTCTGTCTTTGGGCTTCGCAGGAGGACAAGGTCGCTGGTCTTAAATGCTCTTGGCACCACTCTGGCGTCCCGCCATTTTCTTGTTTTTCCTGATACCTCTCCAACTTAAGGATGGCTTGGTCTTGTCTAATTCCGACATGTCCTTTGAAACGGCGTCAAACTCATGGCAATTTCGCCCGAGAGTTGCCCTCATGCTGCGGTATTTTATCTCTTTGGGAGACATTGCTTCTTCGCCGTACAAGAGCCTGAAGGGCGTGAACTTGGTGGTTCTTGAAACTGTGGTGTTATGCGACCAGATCACTTTATGCAACTCATCCATCCATTTTCCTTTTTTCTGGCCTTCTAGGCATTTCTTGATGCCTTCGAAGATTTGCTTGTTCGCATTCTCGACGACGCCATTTGACTCTGGATGATAAACAGATGCAAAATTCACTTTGGTGCCTATGGAGTGACAGAATTCGCGGAACTCTTGGTTGTCAAACTGTTTTCCATTGTCCACCGTAATTTCGGCAGGTACTCCGAATCTGCATACTATGTTCTGCCAGAAAAATTTCTTGATTGCTGGGCCAGTGATATTGATCAATGGCTTAGGCCTATATCCATTTTTCTGGCAAATGGATGCAGATTCGGAGTGATATTGATCAATGGCTTAGCCTCTATCCAGTGATATTGATCAATTTTTGTAGCAATGAGTCATCTTCTTATATTCTCCTTGCTTCCTCTTTGATGTAGTTGCTACTTTTCTTGTCCTGGAGGTATCTTCACGAAGTCCCTCCCTTATCTTGAGAAAATGCTTGATCTTCTACGGCGATGTTAGGTGAAAACCCCGAATCACATATTAGTGTTCCACGTCTTTGGGTTTTTCTCACCATAAGTATTAGCATTACATAAATTTTTTTTTAATTTTAACTTTTATCGAAAGTTAGCAAGCACCTATATGATCAGGAAGAAAATTTTATTTTATTCAACATAATGCATAAAGGCTTTAGAAATAGATTCGGGAGTAAGAGAAATATTTAAGTGGATGCTTATACCAAAGATACTATGATATTTTCAAAATCATAAGAAAGTTTTGATGAAAATCATCTATTGAAGTATGGAGTCAAAAGTGGTAGGTTAGTAATCCATAGAGTTTTAGGATCATGTAAGCAAATGGATTATAATGGTGAAATAAAACCAATATGATTGGTTATGAACATTTTGAATGCCATGAGTCCCAATAAACAAATAAGGGAAAATTTCTTATGTTCAAGAAACACGAGGTTTTCAAATCATAAGAATGTTTTTATGAATTTTGACTTACAAAGAATGGAAGTCAAAATCAATAAGCTAGTGTTCCAATGGAATTCGACCTCGGGAAAACAGATGAGTTTACCAAGATAAAGTAAAATCAATAGGATTGATTTTTTAAATGACTCGAATGGCATGTTGGTCATTGAAGGATATATGAGCACAACATTTGCCATCCGAGAAGAATGGTAACCAATCCTTGCAACAAAATTACCTAGTGGGAACATCAAGGATGGTTTAGAAACCTACTCCAAGGTTTACGAGGTAAGTTCTTTAGGACAAGATCAAAATAAATTTTTAGAGCAAGTCAATATGGATTTAACAAAATAATAAGGGATTCTAAATATATGATCAATGCGACATATGACAATGTGGGCATGTGTAACAATGTGATACACTAATTATTAAAATGATCAACGAATTAGTCATAAATGATAGAATGACTTGACATTCAAGTAAGGATGAAAAACAATCCATGACGTCAAGGTTTATTCATGAATAGTATAAGGAATTATTCCAAGGTTTTCAAGATGGTTACCTTAGAATATACAAGATCAAGAAATTTTTCAAAATCAGGTAACATAGAACAATAGATTTCTAATGTTTCATGAATCATGGAGATTAAGGTTTTCATTGGGGTATATAAAAGTCAAAGTTGGTTCTAGAGATCACATCAACATGGACAGACTGATCTCTTGGTTGGATAAATCAAAGAAAATGTTATTCTCAATTCAATGGTATTAATGGATATCAGAATTAGTAAATACCAAGTTAATAAAATAGGTGAGTGTTGTCACAAGGCATGATAGCTAGATAAAATAATTAAATATACTAAGACAACATCGAAATGTTTTAGGGAAGGTATTCGAAGATGGTCATAGCTTCAACCTCAACAAATGGTAAACGAGATAGAAAAATTAAAGAAGAGGTGATACGAAAAAGGTAGCATTAGGATATGTTATTCAAAATAGCAAGGAGGCTTAGAGTAGCATTAGACCTACCTTACAAATGATCATTAGTTAGTAAACTAAAATCATAAAGTAGGCATGATTTCCGAATTTTAAGCAAATTGCTACTAGAAAATCGATAGTCAGTAGGATAGATAAGAATTAAAATCTTGAGATTTTTCCTCATGGATCAAGGATTATAAATTGATTGGTAGTCAAGTGAGGAAATGTTCTCATAGATGATAGGTCATAGAATTCAACAACGATGATTAAATAGAAGATCATGGTTAACATGAATCATATGGAAAGATGATGCGATTAGTGGCGAAACTTTCGTGAATGCGAAACAATATGGTCATGGGCATTTATATGGAAGTGAAGAATACTCAAATTTAAAATGGATGGAATGCACAAATATTTTATGAGTAAAAGAAAAATTGACTGACTTGGAAACAAAAGATAATTCATGGAAATTTCATATGGTGGAGAGGTGCAAAAGAGCAACCATGATAAAAGTCGAAGAGTTTGGAAACAGGGATATCATAGTTATGGAAATTAATTCTATCCTTCCTTTCAAATAATGGAATATGATTATTAATTTATCAAGGAATAGTAAAACGGGCTTTGGTCAGAAATTGACGAAAATTCTTCATACTAGTAAATTTTTCAAAGGAGGTTGATTGAATAAAATCATCACGCTATGTAAAACATGATGCAGGATAGAAATGGCATTAGGAGTATTTCCACCAAAAAGGAAAATTGATGGGAATCAAAATTTTAATGATCTCACATAAAATGATAAAACAAAACTAATTATTTTGAAAGAAAAGAGAATATATATGGCCTCACCATAGGTATGCCATGCTTAGAAATAAGTCAAAGAAAATTTTGATCTCAATAAGTGAAATGTATACAACTAGGAGATAAAAGGTAGAAGTTAGGAGGTATAATTAACGACATCACGATGTTAGAGTCAACATATTTCACGGTCAAAGTTAGTAGGATTATCCTAAAGGAGGTTAGCAAAATTTAAACCATTTATTTTAACATCTACTTTATGTCTTAGAAAAGAAACTCCAAATCACATAGAAACACCAAAAGAACGAGCAAATCGACCGCAAATGGAAACTCCAGGATTTTTGAAAACAATTTTCTTCTTAATGATTATATTCATAGGTCCTTGTGGCATAGCACTTTTAAAATGCCATAAAATTCTATCTTAATATATTTTCCTACGGCTTAGGCAACTATAATTTCCTAAGGAATTTTGAAAAGAAAAAGAGAAGAGGTCCTAATACTCATCATCATGCTTTTCCTCTTCTTGCCTAACTCCCGATAAGATATCAGAAATGGAATCAGGGAGGAAATAGAATCAAAAGCAGATGAGATACAATAAAGAATATTTAGGATCAAGGTTGGGAAAAGAAGACAATGTTCTTCTTCTTCTTTTTCTCCTTAACTAAGAAAGAGATGAGAGTGGGTAAATAATTTTCTCAAATCAAATGAGAATATAATGAGAAAAGAAACTAAGATTTAGGAAAGGTAGAGAAAAATCCCTATATTTTCCTTAAATATATTTGAGAATTTTGAAAATATGGCTTCAATTACTAATCTATTCTAACGACCGGTCTATCTAGGGTCAACCTGCAGTCAATATAGCTCTGATACCACCTGCAACGTCCCGGTAATTAAAACACCCGAAACCCCGTGTTTACGTACTTGCCCCAGGATCAATGACAAGTACACACGGTAATCACAGTGGAATCTCAGCTATATCAAAATTCAACTAACATATGTGTTTCAAACTTACAAAACACTGGCCCATTTCAAACAACGGCATGTGTATAATTTCCGGCAGCCGTAGGTAGGGGTCTCCGACTATGTCAATTCCCCACCGCTGAAGTGGCCACACTGGCTGGATGAGCTGTGTGAGCTGAGCTGGGTTGTTGATTTTCCTTGAGAATTTCTGACATGCTTCGCATGTTTTGACAAGGTGTTGGGCGTCCTGAAGTGCGGAGGGCCAATAAAACCTTGCCGAAAGGCTTTGCCGACTAAAGCTCTGCTGGATATATGAGAGCCGCAGATTCCCTCGTGGATGTCGCTGAGGAGCTTTTTCCCTTCTTCTTGATCAATGCATCTCAAGAACAGAGTGGATGTGCCGAATTTGTAAAGGAACTCATCGACAAACGCGTAGTTTCTTGCTCTTTGTTTCATGCGCTTGGCTTCTAATTCCGACTCTGGCTCATAAAAATCTCGGAGATACGCCATGATGGGGGCGCGCCAATCTTCGCTTTGAGATGGGTGTGTATCATCTTGGGTTCTTTCTCTGCCGCTTTTGTGGAGGGCGCGAACTCAGTGTTTCAAAAAAGACGTCAGGTGGCAAGGGTCTTTTTGGCTGCCGCTTTTGCTAGCTGATCTGCTTCACTATTCAGGTTTCTGTCGATATATTGACAAGTGAAACCCTTGAAGTACTTTTCCAAGCCCCGTACATGTTCCAGATATTGGCCAATAGTTCATCTCTGGCTTTATAAGTTTTATCAACATGCCCGGCAATGACCTGAGAGTCCGTCTTGACAATGAAGTTTTTCACACCTAATGCTCGTAACTTCTTATGGCTAGCAAAAGGCCCTCGTACTCTGCAACATTGTTTGTGCACTTGTCAGTGTCATGATTGAACTGCAATCTGATTGCGTACCGCAATTTGATACCAGACGGTGAGGTCAGAATTGCGGCAGCTCCAGCACCGAGATGGCACCACGCGCCATCGCAATTGATCTCCCATGGGACTTCGAAGACTGGACCCTCGGTGTACGATGAAGGCTCAGTCCAATCTGCGATAAAATCCGCCAACACCTGAGAATTTGCGGCACTTCTTGACTCGAAGTCAACAACGTGTTCTGATAATTCCGAAGCCCATTTGGTGATTCTTCAGATGCTTCTCTATTCTGAACATGTCATTCAGTGGTTGATTGTCAGCACTCGGATGGTGTGAGCTTCAAAGTAATGCCTCAATTTTCTTGATGCCATTAAGACTGCATAGGCTATCTTTTCCAGTTCGGAATAGAATCTTTTTGATCCTGAGAGAGCTTCAGACACATAATATACTGGCACTTGAACTTTCAACACTTTGCCCTTCTTCTCAATTTGCTGCTCTTGCACAAGTGCGGCACATACTGCTGAGTGCGATGCTGATACATACATTAGCAGAGGTTTCATTTTGTTTGGCTTGCGAAGGCAGTCATTTTATTGCTTGCATTTCTGAGGACTTTGAAGAAAGGAAGGCTTCTTTCGGCTGATCTGGAAATAAACCTGTTGAGTGCCGCAATTCTACCGGTGAGCTTCTGCACATCTTTGAGGCATGGGGCTCTCGCATATTGATAAGTGCACTTATCTTGTCAGGATTGGCTTCGATGCCTTTGATTGACACAAGGCATCCCAAACCTTTCCCTTGCGAATTCCAAAGACACATTTTCAGGGTTGAGCTTGAGGTATGCCTTCCTGAGGTTTGCAAATGTTTCGGCCAAGTCAGAAATAGATCTTCTTTCTTGCCGCTTTTTACCACTATGTCGTCGACATAGGCTGACAAGTTCTTGCCTAACTGATTCTCAAAGGCGATAGATGTCATTCTGCAGAAAGTAGGTCCCCGCATTTTTTAGGCCTTCCGGCATTCTGACAAAACAATAAGTTCCGAATGGGGTGATGAAACTTGTTTTCTCTTCATCCTCTTTGTACATGAAGATTTGGTGGTATCCGAGAAACAATCCAGTGCAGTGATAGAAGTTCTGAGCACGCCGCTGCGTCGACAATTTTGTCGATTCTGGGCAGTGGGAAATCGTCTTTGGGACAGGCCTTGTTGAGATCAGTGAAATCGATGCACATTCGCCACTTTCCATTCTTCTTCTTCACTAGTACTGTGTTTGCCAGCCAGGTTGGATATTTCACCTCCCTGATAACATTTGCATCAAGCAATCTCTGTACCTCAGCCTTGACTGCTTCGACCCGGTCGTCGGACATTTTTCGGAGTTTTTGCTTCTTTGGTCTGGCATTTTTATCGATTCGCAACTGTGCTCTATGACATCCCTGCTGACGCCTTTAAGATCACTTGCAGACCAGGCAAAAAACATCCTTGTTTTTGCGAAGGAACTGGACAAAAGCTTTTTCCATGTCCTTCGGCATACCTGCCGCAATTATCGCTTCCTGTCCTAAGACATGCTTGTCCAATGGAACTCTCTTTGTTTCCTCGTTAGCCGCAATTGCTGGTTCTTCCTTGTCCATTTCTTTTTCCAACTGGAGAACCTCTTTCCCTGGCTTTTTTCCTGCCGGGTACAAGACGTGCACATTCGGGGAGCATACACAAAAGTGAACATTCTTCTGGCCGGGGGCCGCTGCCCTTTCGATATTTCTGGCTTCTTGCTGATCGCCAAAACTGAGATGACCTCCTTGTGTGCCGGTATTTTCATACAGAGATAAGAGCTGTGCAAAACTGCTTCAAATGCATTGAGGACTCCTCGTCCAAAGATTGCGTTGTAAGGGTAAGGCATATCGACCACATCAAATGTGATGTGCTCAGTTCTTGCATTGTCAAGAGTACCAAAGGATACTGGTAGGCTTATCTTGCCGAGGCACGGACTTCTCTGCCGCCAAAACCATACAGGGGATACTCAGAAGGCTGAAGTAGAGATGAATCAAGGTTGAGCTGGTCAAATGTTCTCTTGAAGAGGATGTCCGCCGAACTTCCATTGTCAACAAGTATTTTGGTGATTGACCAACCATAGTGTTTGCCTGGATGACCATGGCATCTGTATGAGGGTAGCAGCGGAGGTTTAGATCGGCTTCAGTGAACATGATTGGGATATGCGACCACCGTGATTTCACCACGGGTCCGTTACACACCGCATTGACGGCTCGGAAGTAATTTTCTTTTGCTTCTTACTTTCAAACTCGGATGAAGATCCCCCAATGATTGGTAGGATGACTCCATAAGGGAAGGCTCTGAGAGGAATTGTCTTGGTTTGACTGTTTTGGAAATGGCGGAGGAGGAGGTAAAGGCGGCTCCGCCGAGGCAGTAGTATTCTAGGAATTTGCGGCTGGGGCACGTGTGAACTTGTAACATCCCGGCCCCCTAGGTTGTCATTTTTGAGAAATCAACTCATCATTAACATAAGCTACGAAAGAGATTAGATGAAAAGTTTCTAAACAGAATAATGAATTAACTCAATTTGGTTTTCATAAATATTTTTGCTGTGGTTTGATTGAGATGCTCTTATTTGGAATTTCAAATATTTGGAGTTGATTTTCATATTTGAATTTTATAATTGAGTTATTTCTGGAATTTTGAACTCATGCATATAATGCATTTCATGTTGCACAGAAACGTTGCTGATTTTCGTAGGAATTGGCTTTACCAAAAATTCCCCAAAATTCACCATCGTTAGTAATCACAGAGAATTAATTTCTGTGAAATTTTTCAGAATTTTTAGAGATCGTTTGCATAGGTAGAAAATTTGTAATCTTCTCAGCATGTTTGAAAAATGAAAAGAATAGTAATAAGCTAGTTGGGCTCGGCCCGTTTAGAAATAAAGAAAATGAAAAAGAAAAGAAGTTTACCTCGCTCAGGCCTGCACAGCCCACCTCGGCCCAACTCAGCCCATAAACGAACCGCCTCCATCTTCGTCTACCTTCCGCCGGAGTCAACGCCGCCGCACCGCCCGACCATCGTCGCCTTGCCACGCCCCGTCGTCTTGTGCGATTGCTGTGGAGGTATCTGGTGGAGCCACGCGTGCCGAGATCTTTTCCGCGCCTTCTCGCGCCGCGCCTGGAGCCTCCCATCTCTCTCTTTCCCTCTAGCTCTCACTGACGCCAGGGTCCCGGCGAGTGAACCGCCTCAACTCTTTATAAAAACCTCAACCGACCCCTCAAACGGCTTCCTCTTGCCATCCTGACCTCTAGAGTCTAACCATGTTCAAATCGTTGCGGCAATTCGGCGAATTTCCATTTTTCCCATTCCGGCCGCCGCCGCCATTGCCGACAATTGAAGCTTTCTGGGTGAGCACTACGTCGATGTGTAGTCCTTTTAGCAACTCTAGACCATGCTGACTCTCTTCCCATCTTTTTCTCTCAGAGCCGTTGGACGAAAGGACGAGAGCACCGCTGTTGCCACTGCTCTGCCGCCGTCGCTGCCAGCCTGCGCCCTCCGGCCATCGCAGCCTCTTCTACTTGTTTGTTGAGCTTCTATATGCCTTGCGATTGCTTAAGGATAGCACGAATTCGTGAATTCTTCTGTCCTTCGCCACGCTCGCGTTGCCACCCTACCGTGCCCCTAGGTCGCCGCCACGCCACCGCTACAGGCCGTCTCCGGCGATGAGACGACTACCGGAAGGTAGCTCTCAAGCTCGCGCACCGCGTAGACATGCTCTCCACCGGAGTCCGCCGCGAAATCACCGCCGGCGAGCTCGTTCTTTTCCGCCGGCGACTGTAGCAACGGTTAAAGCCAGTTAAACGTTAAGCGGCTACGTGGCGTGTCCCGATTGGTCCAAAACTGATTAAGGTTTTTATACTCCAATAAATCTCAGATAAATATGGAAAAATGCTAGAACAATATCTAGAATCATTTAGTTCTGTTTTGCATCAAAATTTAGTATCATCACTTAAGAGAATTTCTAAAATAAAAATGAAATAGCTTTATGTATATTTCATATAAAAATTTATTTAAGCAAATTGGATTAGGACGTATAAATTACTAGAATATTCCTTTGAGACAAATGGCACCCTTTTTCACTATATCTCAGTATAAACTTTTAGGAAAAATCTCTAAAATAAAATGGTCTAGATTTATATACAATTCTTATGAATTAATGTTTACCCATTAAGGAAATAGCTAGATAATTATACAATAAATTATATACAATCCTTATAACTAAAATATGTAGCTCCTGCTCTAGTCACCATATAAGTCCATAAAGTTAGTTCGCATAAATATTACTTCTAATCCTAAATTAATTAACTTAGGTAAATGAATCTGTTACTTATTATATTGCATACAAGTTGATTTAAGCCCTAGATCTCCCTAGTTAAGATGAATTAAAATATAATCCATACATCATGTTATTGAATTTGCTAAGTGCATATTTCCTTTATTTTATTAGAAAACCTTAAACATAGGAAACACTATGTAAATATTTGTAGAAAGGCATACATATAGTTTCTTATGGAAATCATATAGACTTCTTTTAGAAATAAATGATAAATAAAGTATATAGCACTTTAAGCTATGTTTTGCTTATATAATTTAATTAGTTTAATGAAACTTTTATTAAAGGATGGCACTTTTATGCATGGGGAATATGTTGCATAAACATATAGCCTTTATGAATATATTTTAAATTATGCAAAGTACATGTAGAACATGACTTTGGACTATTTCATATTGAAATAAATTTAATAGGTAAATCATGTTATGCATAGTTACTCATAGATATTTAAGGGAAATAATATCTTAAACTCTAGGATGTTTTCATATGCGTAGATGATATTTACATCAATAGTTTTACATTGAATTTGCATTTAAGCCATGATAGGATTATGACAACATAGATCTTATCTATTTACATGTTACTTAGGCAACCACATGTTGATTAGTCGAAATAACTTAGAATTATATAATAGATATGCACGCAATCACCATCAAAGAATATATGTATCTTACCATTTTCACCATAGAGAATTACTAAAGAAAGGTTTATGTATAAACCCACACTTTATTCTTTTTAAGAGAAAATAGTTAATAAATAACTTGTCTAGGTGAATATGGCCTTCACAAGGCCAGGAGAATATTTTGTAGATAATAACCCCCATAACGTAAATAGAGAACCGCGTAAACCCTAAACTACCTTATCCTCTCTTTGGTTATCGAAAGCCCGCTTGCATGTAGTTTTCTCTACGAGCACTCCGGTTAAATAATTCCTTTCATGAAATGCATTCCATAAACATGCTCTTGGTTTTTTATTCAAAATATGGTATTTCTATTGTAGATTTTATTGGATCTTCTTGGATGGCTTTATTTGGATTTCTCGGTGTTTATCGATCGCGGATTGATGCGCACGTGAGTGAATCGTCGAAGGACTACATCGCGGGAAGATCGACACTTGAAGATCGTCGTATGAATTATGTATATAAAGGGCGAGGCAAGCACACCCCCTTGATCATTTTGATCCTATGTTTGTAATGCATTTAAGTGCTTAATATGTAGATTAATTTGTGCATAATTTATATCACTAAAATGCTCATTTTGGGAAATGGTAGATATACCTAAGGATTCCATCTCTTTGCTGGACCAATCATAATCCCTTGTAACCATAAGATGGGTTTACCATAATGGTTATACGCTCTAAGCTTTATGGTATAGTTAATTGCTAATTAAGCTTGCTAAAATGAATAACTATATTTTGTATAATGTAGTACATGTATAATCATTAAATTTACGGATTATGTTGATGGGAAATCCTTGTTATTGACTTATGATGATAATTTAGATGTTGACGGGTTTTGATGTGATAATATTAAATTGGATTAATGATTGTTTGATAATCATGATTTTGGAGACCCGTCGCATCGCATAAGGACCGGTACATTTGTAACTTGATTTAAGGAAACATCGTGCGACCATGGATGCTGGTATGGGACGGCCATGGCTAAGTAATCAGTTGAATGTTGCCTTGCCTTCTAGAAGTAGAGAATGTGCGGATAATTCCCGATTTTAATGGGGTTATTCGAAAAGGGGCTCCCATTACTATAACGTGTGGGATCAAAGTTTGCTGACACAATGAATTGTACCTTCTTAATTCCTGCCTAACTATCCATATTTGAAGGAGGGGATAAATTGTACCTCTGGGATGTTAGTGGTAGGTACGGAGGAATTGTTTACAATTTAGGGAAGGCAAGGTTAACAAACGGCTAATGAAAACGTCATGCGTGATACCGATGTGCACACTTCGTGAGTGCACGGTGCCTGCAACACACAGACGGTCACTCACTGTCCATGGGTACAGCGTACAAACTCTGCAGAGTCATAATCCATTCGAATGGCCGTGCTTGCGGTCTCAGCTCCTTAATGATAGGTCTTTGTTTAGAGAATGGTTGGGATTAAAATTGATCATAATGGTTATTGAAATATAAATTGGTATAGATAATGATTTTATAGGAACTTGACATGGAAGTCAAGTATGTCACTTTATTTATATGATAATTACTTGTACTTACCTTTATGCAATTATACTCAAGCATTTAATTTAGTAATTATTTCATTAATCAAGTTTGGATTACCATTTGCTCATTTACGCAAATTTACCCATATTATACCTTCCTTTATTTGCCTTGCATATAATTATAGTTTTATTATATTCACCCGCATTGCTTGCCTCCGATAACTTGGTTTCAGAGATGACGAGGATCTCGGTGAGGAACGATGCCGTTCTTTCTAGGAGTTCAACTTCCAGTCAATTGCCTGTGGGATGAAACACGGGGCACACGCTGGATGTTTGGAATCCTTTTACCGCTGCGAATATTTTGTTGGCCGATGAGCCAATGTTTTGTAAGTTTGAAACACATTGTTAGTTGAATTTTGATATAGCTGAGATTCCACTGTGATTACCGTGTGTACTTGTCATTGATCCTGGGGCAAGTACGTAAACACGGGTTTCGGGTGTTTTAATTACCGGGACGTTGCAGAACTTGTTTGAAGTCGCCAAATGCTGAATCTGCGGCGAGGGTGGTGGATGTGGTTGGTATGGGCTTTGGAAATGGTGATGTGATGAGGGTTATAAGAATTCTGGAAGTATTGGAATGGGTAGGAAGCACCGAAGGTGAGTTGTTCCAAGAATTGGCGGCAGACGTGTGATTGACACTTCTCTGTGTTGTCGCTTCTTTGCTCCTTGGCTTTCATTCTTTCCATGGCGTCTTTTGTTTCTGGGCATTCCTTGGAGGTGTGCCCCTTGTCAAGTCCGTGAAACAGACAGTATGGCTTTTTTTGGCTCTTGGCTTCGCGAGTAGTGCGAATTGCCGCGACCCCTTCCTCGAGAGCGATTGTTTCTTCTTCCTCCTGTGCTGAAAATTGCCGGCAGAGCTGCTTGTGTCGGCTTTTTCTTCTTGGTTGTCGATATGATTGACAAGGTTGGAGTTCTGGCTCTGATTGTTGTTGCCACCTCTCCTAGACGAATTCCAATCCTGCTGCCTCTGGCTCGATTGGTTTTTCTTCGCCTGGCGCAGCGCGCTCTGCTGCTCTAATCTTCTTCTATGGTCATTGTCAGCTCTACAGAACTGATCGACCGTTGAGAAGAGCTCTTCGAGTGTTGAAGGGCGGTGCATGGAAAATGAGTGGCACAAGGGCCGGCTCGCAACCCTCCAATTGCGGCATCAATGACAATTTGGTCTGAAATATCATCTGTTCGGGCTTTGAGCTTGACAAATCTCTGAAAATAGTCTTGCAGGGGTTCTTTTCTCTTGCTGACACATGCTCTCAGTTCATCTGCAGATATAGATGTTCTGTGAAAACCTTGGAAGTTTATCGTCATTTGTCCCTTAGGTTCTCCCATGAAATATATTGATCCGGGCTTCAGCCTAGAGTACCACTCGAGGGCTTGATGCTCAATTGCGGTGACAAAGGTCTTGGCCAATACAGTATCGTCTCCTCCGGCAGACGCTACTGCGGCTTCAAATGACATCAAGAATTGCCTTGGGTCGGTTGAGCCATTGTACTTTGATAAGGATATAGGCTTGTATTTTGCTGCCCATGGGGTCAACTGAAGGCCTTCTGACAAGGGGGAGTTCTTGTCGAAATTACTCACGAAAGGTACATACTGGCGATATACATTCCGAGGCCTATGATGCCTTCGCCATTGATGTTTGTTTCAAAGTCAGGAGTCACTTGGTGATGCTCTTTTTTTCCATCGCTATTTTTCCCTGTGGCGCTTGTCATCTCATCGAGCTTTTTTGCAGTTCGGCGACTGCCGCCTTTGCTTGTTCGATCTGCAACCGGAGCCTTCTTTCTCTCTAGCCCTTTCTTCAGAGATTATCTTCTCCTTTGTTAGTTTGAGTCTTTTCCCAAGTTGTTGCAAGTTGGATAGCTGACGTATTTGCTTGTCAACTTCATCTTCCTCTGGATCACTTTCTTCAGGGTTGATTGTCGACGGTGTTTCCGCCCATTGCTTGCCGGCTTTACCTGCTTCGATTTCTCTGCTTCTTCGCTGAGAGTGAACTCGATAGAGCTTTTGGCGGCGATGGCCTCATCAGTTGGCCGAATTCCGGCGGCCAAGCTTGATTGCGCCGCGCCGGAAATTCGGTTGGCCTCGTCGGCCATTTGCCTTGCTTGAATGAATGCCCAACAAATCTCTTCTTCCGAGAATACCGGGTTGGGAGGGAGAATTTCTTCCTCTAAATCCGGCGGGTGGGAGCTAATGGTGGTTTTGGACTAGGTGCTTTTTTCTTTCTTTGTGCATCACGGGTGGTATTTTCGAGCAACACAAACGGTGGGCGCCAATGTTGGGAATTCTTCATTGTCGCAACAAAGAATCCCGACACGGACGATCAAATGACACTCAGGGAACAACGGAGCGCAGCATCTCATTACAGGGTGTACCCTCTCCTCCTCCGTCCCGTTCTACGGAGCCGGGGGCGGTATTTATAGGGAAGGCCAAGGGTTATATTGACATGACCAAACTACCCTTGGCCACCCACCATCTTCGCGGAATATTCTGTACAACATTGTCAAAAGGGTACAAACGACATTTCCGTTTGACGACGGAAACCCTAGCTAGGTGACGTCATCCGCCAGCCCGATCCTCGGACGTTGTCATGCCGGGCTTTATCTCCTTCAGGGATTGCCGCCGTTCTTAGACGCCATTCCTAGTCGCCGCCGATTCATCGCCAGCGGGTTCTTGTTGACCAATGTCGGCGACCCGATATGGCGGCTCCCAGAGCTGCCGCCAATTCTTCGGCCGAAGCACAAAATGTCGGCAGCTAGATTTCCTGCAGTCAAAAAACCAAAGGCAGAAAGGGGATGTCGTCATTATCGTAAATACCGATCCCCAACATGCACCTCAAGCAGGAAACAGGAGTGAAAATACAAATGAGCAGCATTTTTAGCCAAAGTTGATGGCGCAACGGTAAGAATCATAACCTGACATTTCACAGACCACATAATGACAAGATGCCTGGCAATAATTTGATTTAGAATAGATCTGGATTGTCCAATGACATTATACATTTGTCGTACACGTGCCGCAGCTATTACAGGAAACTCAAATCCAATTATATATGTACATCGTCCAGACAAGCAACACACGGCATCAGCTCAAATTTTATTTATTTAGCTGCATGATAACGGTCATAAAGACACAATAGACAGCGCGATGCCCAACCTATCACCACGCACGAGGGGGAGCCCCGGACCCTGCTTCGTTCAGCCTATCAAGCAATGCGTTGAAATCCATTTGCTGGCCACTCTCGCCATCCTCTGGGTCACATTCAGCACCTGTTCCTTGGATATCCCATGATGATTGCCTTCTCGATCATTTCTCCGTGCGGATGGCCACGCATAATATGCGACCCTGGATGGCTCATGCCAGCACCACCTGGGGGCATGTGTGGTGAGGGGCTGCTGAAGCACCGCTCGGTGGGTAGCCATAACCTGCGTTGTACCCTTGTGGATTGCCCTGTGGTGCATATTGCTGAGGACCGGCATAGGACCCTTGCTTGGAGGTGGCCCAAAGGAAGCCTGACCAGGTGGTAGCTGGTGCCTTTGCATGTTGTGCTGCTGTGGTGGCTGAGACGGCGGGGACACCAGGTCCTCCATATGAATATGCCACTTCAGAACGGCTTCCCCCTGATGAAGCAACAGTATTGTATTGTCCTTGCAAAGCCATTGCTGGGCAGAGATTCAGGGGTGGGGTTCAAGGGCTGGTGGGGCGGATAATGAGGGTAGTGGGGGAGTTTGAGGTCTCATCTGAGTTTGGACAGGAGGATGTGCGGTTGGATTGCCTGGGGGGAAGTTGAGTAGATTGTTGTGGTTGCACTGTTGGAGGATACTGTTGAGCACTGGATTGGGCCTGCTGCACTTGCTGTGGAGGAAACTGCTGAACATTGGTTAGTTTGGGGTTGCGGCTGCTGCGTAGGCGGCGGAAATGGCTGCGAGTAAGTCTGCTGTGACTGGGCCACTGGTGCAGAGTTGGCTGGATGATTGCTGGTGCCACTGCTGTGTAAGTAGGGTAAGTCTGCAGGTGAGATGATTTCCTGCCTGAGTCTGTTGGGATGAAGCATGGACTGGAACATTGAGCTGGAGGCCTTGCTGGTAAGTACTGCACCTTGGTTGCACTTGCTGCCCCTGTGTGTCCTGGAACTGGAGCTTGGCGTTGTGGGTAGTAGACGATGGCTTGGCTAAGAACATAGCGATCCTGCTGTGGCACAAGAGAGCTAGAGGCTGGCTGTTGAACAGGATGATCTTGTACTGCGGCACTGGTTCAGAAGGCCTAGGTGCCATTGATGTCGAGTTCACCTGATGAGGCAAAACAAGGGCCAACTGTTGGCCTGACGTATCTGAATTTTCTTCAAGCTTCTTTGGCTCAGAAAAAGATGGTGTTGGAAACTCTTCCTTCTTTTAGACGTATCTTGTGCGAGTTGAAATTTGGCTAGTTTCCTTCTGAGCTTCAGCTAATTCTGTTTGTCCCTAAGAATTTGAATAGACCTGTGCACCTGCATCATTTACAGTTATAAAATAGAGTTGAGAACTGTAAGACAGAAAGTGGGTAAATCAAATGTCCAAAGATCTATTGAGTGCATTAACAAAACACTGAATAGAAACATATGTGCGCAAATGGAACAGCAAAAACTGAACGATCACAAAATAAGGGCAACAACATTCAGAGTTTAATATGATCAGGTTTTGTTATGGTGCAGCTTGTATATACATATCCATCGTCAATCGTGGTTAAGGCAGGGTTAGTACGTTAAACAGAGGTATATGTGAGAGTTGTATACGATGGTGAGACTAGTTTGTCAGGAAAGTAGAAGACAAACATTCAATGTGCATTGCTGTTCAAGCATTGTCCTTG
>JAAXCT010003075.1:0-46115 GCA_012490785.1 Eragrostis nindensis | reverse complement strand
GGCAGCCTAAGTCAAACTAGCTTTCTCTTTATTTCTTTGTTCAGGATCGCTGACCACAACTGGGTCTTGGCATGATTTTTGATGGAGATGCCTGAGGAGTTTCTTGACAAGGCGCTGCTAGCTTATGAGGTGAGTATCCAGAAAGCATATAATAAACCTAGCGAATGGAATAATGATCTGTGTTCGTGTTTTCTTATGTTGTGTTACATGCAGACTTCGTACGACTTAGCTATGGAGACCTTGGCACCAGGACACCAGCAGAGTCTGTGCGTCTTGGTCAACCTGTCTGCATTTTATTATGATGTGATGAAGAATGCTGACAGGTTTGTGTGCCACTGTCCTTATCTGTCATCTGCTACTAATTGACTATCATGGTTACTCAGTTTGAGATCCTGTTAACTGTTAAAACCTGTTCCCCTCAGGGCCTTCGAGCTGGCCAATGCAGGTGTGGCCGAGTCTGCTACCATCCCACTGACCAAAGAGGCCACGGACATTATGTTGCAGCTCCATGACAACTTGGCGAAATGGATGGCTGAGCAAGAAGCTGAAGGAGAAAATGAGAACCCTGCTGCGCCTCAGGAAGAAGAGGAAGCTGTTGTTCAAGCACAAGAGGAGGAGGAGGAAGCTGTTTTGAAGCTCAGGAACAAGAGGAGGAGGCTGTTGTTGAAGCACAGGAAGACGAGGAACCTGAACTTGATGATGAAAGTGTGGCAGGCCTGCTGAAGTTCAAAACTCCGTACTCGTCGGGTCCTCCCTCCCCACTTGTTCTGCGCTCTGGTATGTACCCTTTGCTACTGGCGCTGAAGTGGTTCTTTCATGGTTTTGGCTGACGTACGTTACTGCGTAAATGCGTGCAGTGTCTCCAGTGGACCGGACCGACTTCCTTGGTGCAGACGGCTGGGGCTGCGACTCCAGCGAAAGGGTTGGGAGGCTGGGGATCAGGCGCCGTCAGAAAGCAGCGCAAGCAAGGCGTGGGATGCTGGGCTAGTGAAACACTGCAGAAGGAGCAGCCGGTAGATTGTTGTGTGCAGAGGTAGATTGTTGTGTGCAGAAATACGGTGGATGTACAGCTGCGGCGTTTACATTGTTTAGCGCGTTCTCCCTGTGCCGACGAAGCGGCATGATGCAGTGGACTCAAGTCTCAAAACTCGTATCTGACGACATGCTTAGACATGTTTGACCTGGATCGTTGTATGGATGCAGGTCACCAACTCTTACAAATTTTAATCGGGCTGTCTTTGCGAAGCCTTTCGCTAGCTGAATGTTCGGGTTAGCATTCTTTGATTCTTTCCTCTGTTTGATCTCTGGAAAAATGTTTCTGACAGTCTCACGTCAAGAAATCTAGATTCATGCTCCATCACTTTTGACCCAAGTTTGGCATTGATACGGATCACTCGTCCGATTTCTTTGGCTTTGGCAGCTCGGCAAATAGGTTATGCTTAACATTGAGGGATCGATGTAAACAGGGGTGCAGCACATGTCACAAGCAGGGACTTGACCACTCGAGGTGAAAAGGTTCAATTATTTGGATTCATTTAGCGGGGTCTGTGTCACACATGATGAGCGCTTGCCTTCGATTGTGCTAATTAAAAGTACCCTTTCAGACGTTAATTTGTTGTGTCTTTCAGCTTTTTTTGTTCTTTAATTAGGACACTCATGAAGTGGGAAGAGGACGAGAAAATTGTTTTCGATGAATGACAACAAGGGTGTCTCGGGCTAAAGATTGTGCAGAGGTTCCGGGGTGTCAGGCAACTGAGGTTGGCCGCTTGGGATGAAACCATAGAGAACATCGCAGCCAGGGCTGATATCCTACAACCTCCAGGTGTTGCTCTCGAACAGACCACCACCTTGCTGGGTACTGCCATGGTCTTGAGGGAAGAAGAGATGACAATAGAAGAGGGTTGAAGAGGAAGGAGGAGGAGGAGGAGAGATTCTTGAATTCAGTGCGCTGGCTAATGAACTGACCCAAGTCTCACCATCGCTTATTTGGAAGGAATAGGCAGTTAAACATTTCTTTGGTTATTCAATTAGTGGTTTCACTTCTAACAGGCCCGCTCAGCAACTTAAATTCCAGTTTGTGCCTCAAATTTTTCTTTATACAATCCCCAGTTCAACAATTAATTTAGTCTGAATTATACAGACCTTAATTACTGTATGTTCTTCATCCAAAATAGAAGGCTTCTAGCAGGCTGAATAATCGAGCAACGTGTGCATATTCAGGCTATCCTATCTTAGATCCACTTAGATTAGATGCCCTTAAGCTTTTGTCATCAAGGATTGGCGTCTAAACCTTAAGGTGTATAGAATAGTGCATCAAAGATCAATTGAATGTCCGCCATATTGCTGCGTGCGTATAGTGCATTTTCCATTTCAGTTCTTCAACAAAGGAATTGCCATGAATTATCAGGTAATCTGTTTGTAAGCAATTTTATTTCACGTGTAACAATCCAATACTAAAGATCGGTAAGTTCAGATACATTCAATATTCGTTTTCTTTTAGGCAAAACAGTTCCATTGTTTCATTACATGTATTAGGAAAAGAATAAAATATACATGTAATGAAATAAAGTCTTTTCTGCTTGTTATGTCCACTACAAAGTCCAATTAACGTTCTCTCCTTATCTTCCCTGTTAAAGTAATTGTTTTATTTGTTGTAAGTAAAAGAAAAATTGATTGCATGGTTTCGTTACAGCTGTTATGCATTGCCTAGTAGCATCATACACACTCTTTTTGTTTCAAGAATTTTATTTATATATACTCCTATATTTGAAGACGCTTGGTGCGTACATTTACCCAAAAACGAGGGTCGTTCAACAGGTGACGAGAGAAATGATAAGCGCGCGCCGAATTTCTAGTATATATAGTAGAGGAAACAAGAAGAAAATTTTTTTAAAAAAAAAGAAAAAAAGAAAGAAAAAACAGAGTAAAGAAGGCGTCTCGGGGAGCAGTCCAGAACGACTCCGTTTCGCCCGCCGACCGAATCCTCCTCCATCCATCCATCCATGAGAGTCCGTCGGAGAATTTAATGCCTCGGTGGGATCTTCGACTTCCTTCTCCGCCACCGTCCATCGCCTCTAGGGCCGGCCAACGTCAGGCTCCAATCAATGGTCGCATCGGCCTTTGCAGGGCGATTGATTGATTGATTGATTGATGATGATGGACTGCCCCTCCGATTCGTCTCCTCTGGATCTGATTAGTGGTGCTCCTTCTCAATCCTCTGTGCCTGTAAGTCATCCTTAATTTCCCTGTTTTGTTTCTTCTTCTTCTTCTTTCAATTGCCTGCCTGCCCACAGTACCAGTTAGCAATGGCGCCTCTTCACAAGTTCAGAGTTCACTAAAATTTAACATTTTTTTTTAATTTTGTTGCACTATCAAAGAGTATCAACCACAGATTGGATAGTGTTTCGCGCTCTCTCAATTACATACATACAGTAATAAAAAAGACCAACAATTTGTTGATGCAAATTCATCTATCTATTCCCAAGCAAGTATTCTGATGCCTATGGATTGTTCTGCATGCAGGACCATCATGAAGACAGACTCAGCGCACTCCCCGATCATATACTGCTAGACATACTTGAACGCCTTGATCTACGTGCTGCAATTCAGGCCAGCACGCTCTCCAGGCGATGGGCTCACTTCCCTCGCCTGCTCTCTCGCCTCCTCATACATGTGGCACACTTCTTGCCCCGTGACAGGAAGGAACATTGGTCGGTGGGTCAGGTCATGACCGCCTACACATCCGCTGTGAGGAGGTTGCTGCTGCCCTCTTCTCCGTCCAACCCGACAACCATAAAGCATCTGCAGTTCAGCTTCTACCTCACGGATCCTTACCTGCGCACCATCGGCCATGCTGTTGGGAATGTCGTTCAAAGCGGCAAGACCGACCGCCTTGAGTTCACCATCCTGGCAGATGCTCGTCATCCAGAGTACGAGCAGTGTGTGCTGTTTGGGGAGCGCTTCATGTCCTTCGTCCAAGAATGCCATGCCGCTTTCAGATGGCTCACCAGGCTCTTCCTGGAGAACCTCACGTTTGGACACACTGACATCCATAACCTCCTCCACACCTGCAACAGGCTCGAGCTTCTCTCCATGACCTACTGCGACGCTGTCATCCATCCTGTCACTGGTGAGGACGCCATCCTGACAATAGATGCGCCGCACTCGTCGCTCCTTGCCTTGGAGATCACCACCTGCGGGTACGCAAGGATTGACCTGCTCCACGCGCCCAAACTTCAGAGACTTGTCTGCGTTAACTGGATTTGCGCAAACCCCCCACTTTGTTTCGGCAATGTGCCGTGCCTTGACACCCTAGTGCTTCGTTGCCCTGCTCTAAATTGGCAAACCCCATTCAGGTTGAGCCACTGCCTATCCAATACCACTAGCTTATCAACTCTGTACCTGAATTTCTGCGATCAAATGGTATGTTTCCTTGCCTGCAAGCTGGTGTTCCCCTCCTAATATCTTCTTGGAAAAAAGGCCATTTTACTACCTCGAAAAATCCACTTTGTCCTTTTCACCTCTAAACAAAATGATGGCTCACTTTACTATTCCATACAATTTCATTAGGTGCGATTTACACCCTATTGAAGTTTGTCTTTTCTGTTTCTCGGCCCACAAGTTGAATTTGAAGCTCAAATTTTGCACAATGAAATTCCTTTTGTGGGCAGAGAAACGAAAAAGACAAACTTCAATAAGGTGTAAATTGCATCCAATGAAATTGTTTGGGGTAGTAAAGTGAGTCATCATTTTGTGTCTTTATTTATCTTATTACTAATTCATTATGTTTTGTTTTGCTGCAGATCTGGATCGAACCGGAAGGCCCGAAGCATCTCTTCCCCAAATTCAGTAATCTGAAAGATGTGTATATGTACAATATTTTCTACGACTGTGACCTAAATTGGACTATGTTTATCCTTGAAGCTGCACCATCCCTGAATAACTTCTTCTATCTCATGGTACAATCAATAATCTTTTGTTATTTTATTTCACTCATTTGAGTTTATTCTGATCCACTTCCTTCATCAGTTTTGTTACAGTGCTGTGGAAAGTTACTTACATGGTCACATACTATTTCAAGGACTCTTTTCACATTCTTAAAGCGCAAACATATGAATCATCTGTTTAACTGCAAAAAGTTTGTCATCTTTTTACGTTTAGAAATAAATATGAAGCTTGGTGATCTGTGCGTAAGTTTTCCTATGGACTATTCTTCTAACTTTGTTCTGTTGCTTGAAGTTATCTCTTCATCCTTGCGAAAGGAGTAGATCCGAGGACATTGCAGAGAAGGTCAACGTTCTTTGGGATCAAGCATCGTCTGACTTTAAGCACCACCGGTTGAACCTGCTACAGATGGCAGGCTTTGCGATGGATGAGAAACTAATAAAATACATAAGGCTTGTCACGGAGCGAGCCGTGGGCTTGAAGAGGATCCGATTGCTTGATCAACATCCCTGCACCAAGTGCGAATCCATCTACAATGGTCAGCCTCCGTCCCCAGTGAGATGGAGATTCCCGGCAGAGGAAGGGGAGAAGAAACTAATAAGGCAACAGCTTCTAGATGGCTTCTCCTCTTCCGTTGAAATAAGCATTGGATGACAGGAGTGTGTGTGTTGTCACCCCCCAAAAAATAACTCTATGATTCACGCTCCAGTGGTCGCCGAAGCCTTGTTTTCAGAATGCTTGTTGTAAATTTTGTATTATAGGGCCAGGCTGCAGTAATTTATCCTAGTTCTAAATTTGTTTCCTCGAATATATGCATTACAGTATTTTTGCTCGCCGCCTATTGTATGGACCGGTATATGGTAAAGCAACATCATTGGCTTACTTTGTTTCTTAGTTTGTATCCTTTTTTTCATGACTTTCACGTGGCATGGTTTGAAAATAAAACAAGAAATCAATCTTCCGAAACTGGCATTGTATCTAAGCTTTACCGGATAACACATTATTAAGGCTTCTCTTTCTTGATGTTTTCTACTTCAGGCTCACTTCCCTTTTGGTTTGGTTTATTTTCTTTTGTTAAAGGAAATTTTTTATATTTGTTGAAATGTGAAAAAACTGAATTGGCACTTTTTTTTTCAAAGTGGATTGAGGACTTGTAAAAAGTTGAAAAATGTATCAACATTTTTTGTGGAAAAAAGTGAAAAATGTTGGATTATAACATTCTATTACTTTTGAAAAAGCTGGGACATGCATGGGAAGGTTGATTTTATACTTCCAGAGGCAGAGGTAGCCGATCGATGCTGATGATGACACTAATTTGATGGCTGCAAGAACCGATTTGAAGTTGAAAGAACATCTTGGAGCGCCTGCGTTTGCGGTTGAAGCGAAGCGAGCACCCTCTCCAGGCGATGGCGGGACCGGTTCTGTACGCCTCAATGATCAATCATCGTGCATCTCCTCTCGCCTGCTCTGCTCCTAGACTTGTTCACAAGGAAGTGGAACACTGCTTGCTAGCCTTCCTCCATGCAAACACATTCAGATGGCTTACTAGCCTCGACCTGCTGATATGTGTTCTTGTGAATGCTTTTATATCTGGAACAGAAGTTTATTCTTTATGCAGTCTGAAATTGATATTCCGAATGCTTTCATATCTGGAACTGAAATTTGTCCTGTTCGCAGTCTGAAATTGATGATGGGTTGTGTGCGTTTGATATTTTGAATGCGCCATCTCGGTCTTTCTTGGCCGTTTGTCGTCTAGTTTGCTATCCATATATCTGTTTCTCTACCTCTTGGTGATATACTTCTAATGCCATCTTTCAGATATGCTAGCCGCCATGTGCAGCACATCAAAGTTTGGGACTGGATTTACAGAATTGGAGAAGGACCTATTCTGCACCGCCTTTCACAAGGTTGTGGAACAGAAGTGTTCTGCATGGAGTATCGCCTCTGAGTGTCAGTTAAAGCAGAGGACAGAGGGCAACCAAATGGCTGAGAAGGCGAGCGAGGACATGAGACTACAGCTTGAGGTCGAGATCAAAGAGACCTGCCGCACAGTGGCTGAAGAAATTGTGACACGACTCATCCCTGCCACACCTAATGCCTCAGCCTTGATCTTCTTTCATGAGATGTAATTCCTTTGATTAGCGTTAATAAATCTTACAATATAACACATTTTTTAAAAAGTGGAAGCCATTTATTGTGAATGAATTGTTTTGTAGGACTGCCGACTGCTACTGCATCATAGTGGAGATGACAGGGAACTCTCTTGAATTCATGAAGGGGAACGCGTGCCTGGTATGGCTGCATCAACACTTCGGTCGGAGAGGAGAGAGGCTGTAGAACAACTACTGAATGCGCAAGAGGTATGAAGTTATTCATTTGTATTATTACAGGAAGTATCTAGTTATTACTGGAGGCACAGTAGTTATCTAGTTATTACTGAAAGCACAAGTGGTATCTAGTTTTGTTGACATGTTCTTTGTATTTGTTGAGTACTTGTTCAGCTTGCTATGAGCGTGGCAAAAGAACAGCTAACAGCAACAAGTGCCATTCGCCTGCGTACATTCTTTGAACATGCGCAGAATGACAGGTATGCCATATTGTGATTTTTCTTTTAATTTATGATATAATTTATTGCCTTGCTTTTGATTAAATAACTATCTTTGTCTCACAGGGGCTACCAGCTCGTCAAGGAATCGTACGATGAGGCTAGGTCAGCGCTGAGAGCGGCTGGTGCTGGTGAAACAAGGAGGTAGGTCAGAGAGCTTATGGCCTCGCTGAACCATAGACTGGCTCTCAGCGCTGGTGAAACAAGGAGGCAGGTCAGAGAGCTTATGGCCTCGCTGAACCATAGACTTACAATCTGGAGGAGCAAGAATGAAAATGCTGGCAATTTAGGAGGGTTTTTCTGGCAGGTGTTGGAATATGATCTGAATTATATCTTCGCTGGGGACGCCTAGGAGGTGTGAGAGGTGGAGTCCTCCCACGTTACGGGTTGTATTGTTAGTCACCATATATATACATCTTGTATGCTGCACGGGAAGGGTTGACGACTCATTGTTATTCCCCTGTAATTGTAAACTCTCATCATATAGTGAAGATCGCCAGTCGGCGCCTGTGGTTTTTTCTCGCAAGGGTTTTCTACGTAAAAATCTGTGTCTCGTTTCGATCTTGTTTACGCATTATTTGCTAACAAGTGGTATCATGAGCCAGACACGAGATTGATTAAAAAAAATATTAGGGTTCGGTTCCTGTTCTCCGCCGCCGCCGCCTATACACATCTGGCGATTCGTCGCTCGTCGTCCACGACCGATCCACGTCCCTAGGCGTGGTTCTGATCCGTCGTCTCCTATTCCTCTGCGCACCGCGCAGGGTCCCTCGGGCGGAATTACTTTCCGCGTTGGAGTCGATTGTGCTCGTCGAGTTTTCTCCGGTATAAAGATGCGCCGCCGCCTCCTTGCAAATCACGGAGGATCGCGTCCCGCGCAATCAAGTCCCGAGGAGAACCACTGCTGCTTCCTTACGTGCGTGACTGCAGTATTGGTTTTGACCGGAGTTGCTACTCGCACCCGAAGAAGTGTACCAGGATCTTGTTCTTTGCTGAACGTACACGCAAGTGTACCAGGAGTCTGCAGATTATTACTACGTCCACACAGGGTCGTACCAGAGGCACTGCAGAGTGTTTGTTGCTGATTATTCATTGATGACTTCTCTCAAGTATGATGTTCCGCTGCTAGATCGTGATACACGATTTTCTCTATGACAAGTCAAGATGAGGGCAATATTAGCGCACACTGATTTAGATGATGCGCTTGATAGCTTCGACAAGAAGAAGCAAGAGTCTTGGTCCGCTGAAAAGCGAAAGGATCGTAAGGCTCTATCACAAATTCATCTTTATTTATCTAATAATATTTTGCAAGAGGTTATGGAGGAGAAAACCGCTGCTGCTTTATGGCTCAAGCTGGAATCGATCGGTATGTCAAAGGATCTCACTAGCAAGATGCATTTGAAGATGAAATTGTTCACTCACAAGCTGCAAGAGGGTGGTTCTGTGTCCCCTCATTTATCGGTCTTCAAAGAGATCGTTTCGGACCTAGTGTCTATGGAGGTAAAATATGATGATGAGGATTTAGCTCTTATGCTCTTGTGTTCGTTGCCCCCGTCTTATTCTAATTACAGAGACACTATTTTATATAGTCATGATACTCTAACGTCAATAAGGTTTATGATGCTTTGCATGCAAAGGAAAAGATGAAACAGATTGTGTCTGCTGAAGCTGCCAGTTCTGATGGAGAAGGCTTAGCTGTCCATGGTAGGACAGAGAAGAAATCAACACATGGCTCTAGAGGCAAGAGCTCGAGTGGCTACAAAGGTCGCTCAAAGTCTAGAGGCAAAGAAAAGTTCTGCAGGTATTGCAAAGGTGATACTCATTACATCTCAGAATGTTATAAGTTGCAGAACAAAGAAAAGAGAAATAAGGGAAAATTTAAATCTAATGATGATGGTAAAGCCTCTGTTGCTTCTGCTGATAGTAGTTCTGATGGTGATGTTCTCAATGCTTTCGCTGGATGTGCTAAAATTGATGAAGAATGGGTTCTTGATTCTGCCTGCTCATTTCATATTTGCATTAATAGAGATTGGTTCTCCACTTATGAATCTGTCCAAAGTGGAGGTTCTGTTTTGATGGGTGATAACACACCTCGCAAGGTGGTAGGCATGGGATCTGTTCAGATTAAGATGTCTGATGGTATTGTCAGAACATTGACAGATGTGAGGCATGTTCCAAGTATGACGAGAAATCTTATTTCTTTAAGTACTCTTGATCGCAAAGGGTATAAATACTCTGCTGAAGGTGGAATTATGAAGGTATCTCGAGGCTCTCTTGTTGTCATGAAAGGTGATTTATTAACTGCAAATTTATATCTTCTTCAAGGTACTATAATTATTGGTAATGCTGCTGTTTCTTCCAAGTCATTATCTAATTCTGATGCTACTAATCTTTGGCATATGCGTCTTAGGCATATGAGTGAACTTGGTTTGGCAGTTTTGAGCAAGAGAGGACTTCTTGATGGTCATAACATCAGTAAGCTGGATTTCTGTGAGCATTGTGTGTTTGGTAAACACAAGAGGGTGAAGTTCAACACTTCAGTTCATACAACTGAAGGTATTCTTGTTTATGTGCATTCTGATTTATGGGGGCCAGCTCGCAAGACTTCTCTTGGAGGTCGTCTTTATATGTTAACTATCATTGACGATTATTCGAGGAAGGTTTGGCCTTGAAGCATAAATCAGATGCATTTATGGGATTTAAAGCAAAGCATGCATTTAGAAAGAGTGGAAGACTATGGTTGAAAAGCAACCGAAAGAAAGGTGAAGGTACTTCGTACTGATAATGAGATGGATTCTGTTCTAATGCTTTTAATTCTTATTGTAAGTCTCAAGGCATTGTGAGACATCGCACCGTTACTTATACTCCTCAACAGAATGGTGTGGCTGAGCATATGAACAGGACTATCATCTCGAAGGCCCGTTGCATGTTGTCCAATGCAGGTTTGGACAGACGTTTTTGGGTTGAAGCTGCTTCCACTGCTTGCTATCTCATTAATCGTTCACCGTCTATTGCTATTGATAAGAAAACTTCAATTGAGGTATGGTCTGGTTCTCCAGCAAATTATTCTGGTTTGAGAGTTGGTTGCCCAGCATATGCTCATGTTGATAATGTTAAAATTGGAGCCTAGAGCTATTAAGTGCATCTTTCTTGGTTATGGTTCTGGTGTTAAAGGTTATAGATTGTGGGATCCTGAATCTAGAAAGGCTATTACTAGCAGAAATATTGTCTTTAATGAATCTACTATGACTACTAATGTTCCTGTTCAGAGTTCGCAGACCTCTAGTGTGCAGGTGGAGCATTTTATTGATTCAGAATATACACCAGATACTATTGATGCACCTATTGATGAAAATTCAGTTATGATGACGATTCATCTATTGTCCCACATTCTTCTCCCGTTGTGCAACCTTCACAACGTTCTATTGCCGGTGACCGGTCTAGGAGGCCTCATGTTCGACCCAAGAGGTTAATTGAGGAATGTAATATTGTTGCTTATGCATTGAGTTGTGCAGAAGATGTTGAAGGTAGTACTGAACCTTCTAATTATACTGAGGCTATTACTTCTGCTGATTGCAACAATTGGGTTACCGCTATGCAAGATGAGATGGAGTCACTTGATAAGAATGGTACTTGGGATTTAGTACCATTGCCTAAAGAGAAGAAGCCCGTTCGTTGCAAATGGATATTCAAAAGGAGGAAGCAATTCTCCTAATGAATCTGTAAGGTATAAAGCAAGGTTAGTGGCTAAGGGCTATAGCCAGATTCCAGGTATTGATTATAATGATGCCTTTTCTCCCGTTGTGAAACATAGCTCGATTACTCAGTATTGTTGCTATGCAAAATTATGAGCTTGAGCAGTTAGATGTTAAAACTGCATTCTTACATGGAGAATTAGATGAAGACATTTATATGGATCAACCGGAAGGTTTTGTTATTCCTGGAAAAGAACACCTTGTTTGTAAGTTAAAGAAATCTCTTTATGGCTTGAAACAATCTCCTAGACAGTGGTACAAGAGATTTGACTCATTTATGCTCTCTTATGGTTTTAAGCGTTCTGATTATGATAGCTGTGTTTATTTGAAGACAGTCAACGGTTCAGCTATTTATTTGCTTCTCTATGTCGATGATATGTTGATTGCTGCAAAACATATGTCAGAAATAGCCAAATTAAAATCTCAGTTGAATAGTGAATTTGAGATGAAGGATTTGGGTGCAGTAAAGAAAATTCTTGGCATGGAGATTATCAGAGAGGAGTTCTGGCAAGTTATATCTTAGTCAGAAAGGCTATATTGAAAAGGTACTTCGTCGTTGCAATATGCATGATGCTAAACCAGTGAGTACTCCATTAGCTCCACATTTTAGACTATCTTCAGCGTTATGTCCTGAGTCAGATTATGATATTGAGTACATGTCTAGAGTTCCTTATACCAACGCAGTTGGTTCTCTTATGTATGCTATGGTTTGCTCTCGTTCGGATTTATCATATGCATTAAGTGTTGTTAGTAGATACATGGCTAATCCTGGCAGAGAGCATTGGAAAGCAGTTCAATGGATTTTGAGATATATGCGCGGTACTTCTAATGCTTGTTTGCAGTTTGGAAAATCTGGAGATGGACCTGTTGGTTATGTTGATTCGGATTTTGCTGGTGATTTGGACAAGAGGAGGTCTCTCACAGGTTATGTTTTCACCATTGGTGTTGTGCTGTTAGTTGGAGAACATGTTTGCAGTCTACTGTTGCTCTTTCAACTACTCAAGCTGAATATATGGTTATTTCTGAAGCTTGAAAGGAAGCTCTCTGGTTGAGAGGTTTGTATGCTGAGCTTTGTGGAGATGATTCTTGCACTACTATATTCTGTGATAGCCAAAGTGCTATTTACCTTATTAAAGATCAGATGTTTTTTGATAAATCAAAACATATTGAGGTGAGGTATCATTTTATTCGAGAAGTGACTGCTCGAGGTGATATTAAAGTGTGCAAGATCAGCACTCGTGATAATCCTGCTGATATGATGACAAAGCTAGTTCCCACTACTAAGTTTGAGTTATGCTCAAGTTTGGTTGGTGTTAAAGTTTAAGTCCTAGTGACTTGTTGGCGCGCGGTGTTATTTATTATTGAAGTGAGTTGATTGATGATGCTTCATTTGCTACAAGATGGAATTCGTCTAAGGTGGAGTTTGTTGGAATATGATCCGAATTATATCCTGCTGGGGACGCTTAGGAGGTGTGAGAGGTGGAGTCCTCCCACGTTACGGGTTGTATTGTTAGTCACCATATATATACATCTTGTATGCTGCACGGGAAGGGTTGACGACTCATTGTTATTCCCCTGCAATTGTAAACGCTCATCATATAGTGAAGATCGCCAGTCGGCGCCCGTGGTTTTTTCCCGCAAGGGTTTTCCACGTAAAAATCTGTGTCTCGTTTCGATCTTGTTTACGCATTATTTGCTAACAGCAGGCATGCTTTTCTCTCCATCTTTTGATTGCTTTGTTGGTTGAGTCATGTACATTATCTTGGCTGCTATAATTGCAACTGGCCTGATGACAAGTTGGAGTATTTATCTGCCTGTTTGCTAGTTGAATACTTGAACACTGACTAGAGGAGTCAACGGAATCGACTGTAACACTTTGATTGATCAATTGTAGCAGCTTCATGAATCAATTGAAAGGCCAGAAGATGTGAAGCTCATGCAGCTGGACGATGAGGAGGAGGAGTACGACGAGGATACAGGACAGTAGCAACATGTCCACAGGACAGAAGTTGCAGTAGTGGGCGTGTAAATGCAAGAAGTAATGAAGCAGAGGAGCCTAACAGATAATCTGGTACAGTGATCTGTGATATCGATCGTTGTAAGTCTGAAGCGATGGCTGAAAAAGGACGAAGGATTTGGTTGGTAATCTGACTGCCTGCTGTGTGATGACTGAATGATACCTGCACAGGAATGGGATGATTGTTGTTAACAGCTACCTTGCTTGGTTGTGGCATGTGAAGAAGAATGGTGCGCTTTTCTTTTTGCTTGTTGTTCGCTGGGTGGATGTGGAATTTCTGTGCAGAGAGAAGGCCAGCCAAAGTTGTCTTGAGCGATATATGCTCTTGAACGTACCCTCTTGGATGTCCACCTAATGACTATAGCTAGAATGGAATATTGGTGGTTGCGCATGTTCTGAGGACACGTACGTACGAGTACGATGGCGTTCCGATCCCAAGTCCGTATCGGTTCGCTTCTTAATTTGACGATCCTAAGTCATATTCAACGTACGGCTGGATCCGAAGTAAGTAATGTGTGTGTGTGTATATACGAGACACGTACATGTGAATTAATTATATATATGACTTGCAGACAGTAGGCAGAGATCGACGTAGCCGATGGATGATGATGGCGCCCTTAATATTTGACGGGAGCAAGCCGCGACTTGAAGAAGAAGAAGAAGAAGATCGGCTGACCGCGCTCCCCGACGACATCCTGGTCGACATCTTGGAGCGCCTGCGTCTGCGGTGGGCAGTTCAAACGAGCATCCTCTCCAGGCGATGGCGGCGGCTCCCTCTGCTGCTGTCGCATCTGGTGATGGACATCTCTGAGTTCTTGGTGAACAAGGAGGACGACATGAGTCCCAGCATGGTGATGGCGTCCTACACCCAAGCAGCACAGAGGCTTCTGCTGCCGGCGGAGGATCATCAGATCAAGGTCGTCAAGGTTCTCCGCCTTGCCTTGTACCTGTGCGGCGGCGACCAGCTGCGCCCCATCGGCGAGGCCATCGCGGCCACCAAGATTGTTGAGGCCATGGAGCTGAAGCTGTTGCCGGAGCAGCCGAGCTGGGAGCACTCGGCGCTCTACAGGCAGCGCTTCATGTCCTTCCTGGACGCCTGCCCGGCCACGTTCGGACGCGTGACCAGCCTCAGCCTGCGCACCCTGCGCTTTGCCAAGCCCGACCTGCCCTGCATCCTCACCGCCTGCGCTCGCAGCCTCCGAGAGCTCTGCCTCAGCCACTGCGGCGGCGACGGCGTGCTCAAGGTCGATGCGCCGCCCGGCTCGCAGCTCGCCACGCTCAAGATCGTCGAGTGCTACTTCTCACGCGTGGACCTCATCAGTGCCCCGCGGCTGGAACGCCTGTTCATCCACACGTGGGCATGCAGCCGTACAAGTAGCCATAGCCCTCCCCTGCAGCTGGGATATGTCCCCCAGCTGCACTACATATGGTTGGCCTCCCCTCTCCTGTCTTTCCAGGAGCCCTTCGCATTGACCGCCTGCCTCTCTACAACTACTAACCTCCTCCTCCTGTCCAAGCTGTATCTGAGTTTCAGGGACGAGATGGTACCTCCTATATATTCTCTGTTATGTCGTGTCATAAGTATATACTATATATATACGAGCAGCACTGAAGCAGAGTGTTTGATGTGTTTTTCTTCTAATGACGATGATGCATGCCATGCGGGTTTGGATTCGGCCCCAAGATCCCAAGCTGCGAAAAGGAACCAAGACGAAAAGTGTCAGCATATCGATCTCTTAGCCAAGAAACCAAGACGAAAAGGAGCTAGTAAGGGAGCAGCTCGCCTGTGGATCCTCCGTCCAACTAGTCATGGAGCGACATGGTGTACACGTAGCTAGCTAGATTTGGCCAACGTACACTTTATATCGATCTCTTTCTTATATATTAACACACTAGCTAGTAGTGTCATTTAATTAATTACAGATTTTCATCCAAGATAAGAATAATTTGTATGCTTTGAGCCTGATTGTCAAAAGAATTTGCCTTCTCTCAAACAGCTGGCAATTGCTCCATGTCTTGCACACCCTTTGTCTTGGCATAGCAATGCTTCTCTTCTGTAACCCAAAGAGATGTTTATCTGTCCATGTTATTCTGTAACCCAAAGAGACGTTTATCTGTACAACATTTTCCACGAGCGTGACCTCAACTGGACTATGTTCGTTCTCGAAGCAGCACCTTCTCCGAAATTTTTTTACAACATGCATGCGTCTGACTGTGTTCTGTTTCATGACTCAAGTTATCACGTCATATAGGTGAGTTTAAAATGTGATCCAAGACAGCGGTGAGAAGGTCAACGTGCTGTGGGATCAAGCATCTCCTAACTTGAAGCACAACCACTTGAACCTGCTACAGAGTATAGGCTTTTGCAGTTGATGACAAGTTACCGAAATACAGTAATGCTGGTCACGGAGCGAGCCGTGGGCTTGAACAGGATTCGGTTGCTTGACCAACAACCCTGTGCTAAGTGTGATGCCATGTACGATGGTCCGTCTCCATCCCCGACCAGATGCAGATTTCCTACAGACGAAAAGGAGAAGTAACTTTCCTTCAAAAAGAAAAAAAGGAGAAGAAACTAATAAGGCAGCAACTTGTAGATGGTTTCTCCTCTTCTGTTGAAATAAGCATCGAATGACGACGACACGTGCATACCATCATCGCGAAAACTTTTGTAAGCTGATTATCGGAATTGCCCTGGCACATCAACAATACTTGCACAACTTTTTACTACCATACATAGATGATTATGAAATACGCATACACATACGAACGAAATTAAGGAAAGAGGGTAATTGCACAGTGATCAAAGAACCTAGCCTACATTGCCTACTGACGAGCGGTATCCTATAACTGGGTTCCCTTCCCCTGATATTACTTGTGCATCTTTTATATACATAACACCAAAAAGGCTGAGCACACAGCTTCGGGTGATTCAATACAAAATAAAAGTTGACTATCATTCTATCAAGCATTATATTGTCAAGTAAAAATAACTGCCGCAGGCCATTTCAATAATTTGTAGCAGGTGTTCATGGAGTCCTGCAGTGTTTATATATGGAAAACAATTCCCATCATGTGAGTCAATAGGCAGAACGGGTTGAGGTTGCAGATGAAACTCGTTCGGAGCTCTTCACATTGTATCTCTCATACACTTTTTCACGGTTCTCATTCCACCAGTTTTCAGCCTGATGCTCACCGAATCGTCTTCGACTGCAAAAAGGTAGAGTTTGGGATAGCAACAATAAAACTAAGTTAGACTTTGCTATGAGATACTAGGATAGATATATACAGTACTACTCTACTGAAAAATTGCTGCAAGTTAATTTTTTTCCAAAGTCCAGGACACTACAGTAAAATTAATGATTTGCCTGCTGATTTAGTGCATAATGCATAATCTTCATTTCTTTAAAATTGTGCAGCGTGGAAAAATTGTTTTCTAGACCATGTCAAGAAAAAATGAACTTTCTTTCCTCTTGGGCAGCATGTTCTAATGTGCCCAGTTGCTGTATAACCATAGAAAAGGTGAAATGATGTGAAGAGCTCCTGGTAATGATAAAGCAATTAACATTACTGCAAATATCCATGTCTTGTAAGCTGTATGTTACTAGCAAAGAACAGTAAACTATTGCTTAATTTACCTGAAGCGAACTCTCTTAAGATCCCGAGTCCCATCACGAAGCGTTGTGAGTGTTATGTACACACCAGGTTCGTACTGTTCAATCCACTCAGCCTGAACTTGGTTGCCGGGTACTGATACTGTGCCTCGAGGCTTGTAGCCATCCTCACCATTTTGAAGGGACCTAGCATCTATGCTTACGTTATCTTCCATTCTACTGCTTTGCTGTCATCAGCATCTCATCGCTGCTGCTGCGTGTTCTTCGATTAGGAAGCTCTGATTCTTGAGGACTGGTAATCCTTAGGCTGTGGGTGCTGCAATCACTATTTTCGCCGGCATAGATTCCATTGGAGTGCGATGATCGTCCAGAATTTGGACTATGTGCAACTGAAGCACAAGCAACTCATTGCGTGGTTGGTGAATTCCATTCATGCTATAGAGTAGCTGGCAACATGTGACTCGATGCCATTCATAACATGTATTTGTTTCGTCTCACTGCCATTGTAGGCACCATGTTCTGGTGGTAATCTCTCAGCCATATCCTTCAGCTAGATAAGTCAAAGGAAAAGGCACACACCAATGAGGATTTAACATCTACCTCTCATTAGACTAAGATGCCTACTCCTGTCTTTTTCCTTAATGTACAAATGAGTCCAGTTAATATTTCAGGTGGTTCTATGCAGGAAATAAAAATGCTTGTGACATGATAAAGAAAACATATAGTGCACATTTGATAGGGATTTCTCAAGAAAGAACAAAATCCGAAAACCTGGAATTGATAATTTTGTAAAGATGACCATGACATGGTTAAGTAATGTGTTATCTATAAAACTATTTGAAAACCTGGAATTTAACAATTTTGTTACGCATGAGTACTGTATCAGTTATGTTGCTTTGTTGAATCAACATAACATCACAGGAACCAAGAGAACTAAGCCATTGAAGATTACCTGAGCAGTTAAAGATTTTATTACTTCTTTTGCAGCTTTAGATTTTGCAGATTCTTCCGCAACCAATGTCATGGCCTCTTGTACTTTCTTTGTTGACTTTTGCAGTTCAAGTTCTTGAAGCTCACAGCGATTTCTCAGGTTATCAACCTAAAAGATTAAATTATTAATTTTGTTGCTACATAATAAATAAAGCAAGGTGCTACTGCATAACGAGTGCATACCTGCGTATGCAGCCTTTCAACCTCCTGTTTTAAGAGCTCATTTGCTTTGACGAGATTATCAGTAGCATTTTTTGAGAGAGAAAGACCATGACCTGTTGGAACTGGTGTGGTAGAACGTGGTGGACTAGGCCTGCGAGAGAAAGGGGAAACAGCCCTTGAAGTGGTTACTGACCGAACTGCTGATGTTCGCACTGCTCTAGGAGCTGATCTGTTCAGATCTATGCCACTAGATAAAGCAATATCACTCAGCTGCAATAGTGAACTAACTTGAGGATTTCGAAGAAACGACAATCCATCACTTTTCTTCCCCCTGCCTTGCTGCTTTAATATCCAACGTTCTAATCATATCGATATTACTAGGCAAACTAGCTTTCGCTGCTCTAGGGTCACCATTGCTTTCACCGAAATTATTGGAAAGAGGATCTTTCCTCTTGTTAGCAGAATTATTATCCGAGTTATCCAACTTCAGGAAACATGAATCACAAACACGGTAAGGTTTCTCAGGATTAGGAGACAATGCTGCTCTCAAAGCCTTCCTCGAGGTGCATGCATTGCAATGGACAAGTCCACAGTTATAACAGTTACGCCTCTTTCGAGTAAACCCAAATGGCTGCCGACAAGAGGAGCACTGTGATTGGTCAGCTCCAGAAACCCATTTATGTTGGCATATAGCCGCAGTGAAGTTTGCACCACAGGCTATATACCTAACAGCTCTATCTTTCAGTGCCTCAACTAGTGTCGGTACTTTTCGATCCTCTATATCTCCATGGCCCAATCTTCCATTAGCTCCCTTTCCCCATGTATAAACTTCACTCCTACTTGTCAAAACTGCAACATGGTAGGAACCACAAGCAATTTGCAGAACATGCTGTCCTGCAATCTTGTCTTCAACTAAACTCGGAAACCTTCCATCTGAATGAGGATTTCCGAGCTGACCATAAACAGCATTACCCATACTCAAGACCTGTCCTGAAGTTGTCAAGCCTACAGTAAGACTGTGACCACATGCTACCCTGTAAAAATCATAATCATTTAGTGTAGCCACACAAGTTGGCTTAAGTCGAGCTTCTTTGTCACCATGACCAAGTCGATTCTTGTCACCATCTCCCCATGTGAACAGCTTTCCAGCAGATAGTTTTACACTTGAACTGGACTGAGTGACAATAACCTCTACAATAGCTGCAGTGTGCCATACACCACATGCCACTGCAATTGTTTTCAACCCTGATAGCGACTCTACCTCCCTTGGGTAAGGAACGCCCTTTAGATCTCCATGGCCTAATACACCAAATGAACCGTCCCCAAGGTAAATAATTGGCCCATGGATGTAATCAACGCTGTATGCCATGTCCCACAAGAACATAAGCAACTTGAAGACCTTCCAAAGGTCCAGAAACCCTCTTAGGTATCCAGTGTCCTACATCAGTACCATGTCCTAGAAGTCCAACATTGTGAGTTCCATCTCCCCAAGTATAAAGTTCACCAGTTGTTGTAACAGCACAAGTATGGAACTCCCCACAGGCAATAAAATCAACATTGCAAGCTGTCAAAGACTCAACCAGACGAGGGTGAATTGAATCTTCCCGTGTTCCATGGCCAAGGCGACCTCCAGAATCTTCACCCCATGTAAATACCTCACCATTTTTCGTGACTAATGCAGCATGCTTAACCCCACAGTCTACATGATACACATCAAGAACTAAATTTGATTCCAACGGCTTTGGGAGGAGGATATCAGTCCTACCAGTTGATCTAATTACTGTTTCAGAACTAGTTCGTACAGAACTATCACAGACAACTTCACCCCACACATACACATCCCCTAAAGAATCGCATTCATCTTGTGCCGAACCATGGCTCGACGTACTTGGGCACTAGAAATGCTTGCTCTAAGAACATCTGCAGATGGCCCTTTCATAAGCATTTTTTTGGCATCTGATTGCAGTGTATCAGAAAGCTAGGACAATGCTGCCAGTGTACGCCAGACTGGTACCATAAAGGAACAGTGCTGAACTGATTGTAGAGGTTTAAGCTAGTATTAAGTGGATACTTCAAGTACCTGCACATTTATAACAGTAATTAAGGCATCAAAACTACTGTAGAACCCCCCCCCCCCCCCCCCCCCCCCCCCCTCCTCCCCCACCACACACACAAAAAAAAGGGAAAAAGAAAAGGAAAAAGAGGCATCAATGTAAGTGCAAAATGCAGGTTATAGTGCCACATAATACGAGTAGATAGGAAAGAAGGATGACAGAAACTGCAGTCATGAACACATGATGGTTGGGAATAGGCACATTCTCATAGGCTCGAACAGGATTTCAAATTCTAGCGGTATCTAGTTTCCCTAGCAATACATGGTTGGCAAATCTGGTCCAGAAGCATTTAAATACCAATTGAAACGTTGATATGAACAATGATTCCCGGTAGGAACCAGAAAGGTTCATGCTAATCACTGCAGAAATCCACCACTAATAGGTCAAATCTCAGTTCACACTTGTAAATTGAATAAATCAAAACCGTACTGAATGCATGGATTCAGGATTGCCATCACTACAAGACAGGAATTGCCGCACACCAGGAATCCAAGACAAAACCAGAATTTGAAAAACTGTTCAAGAATCAAGCTCCATGATTGAAAGGTTTACCAATTATGGGGCAGGTTTGCCATTCCCTTTTTGTATACCATTCCATAAAAGCACCTCTGATATTTAACTGACGTGAGAACAACTGTTCCTAATGTGGAGGCGTTAACTAGAATTAGTAACTTGGTTGTTTGTTTTATCAAAAGAAAAGAAATTGGGTGAACCCAAATTGAATGAAATTCAGTAACTATTGTGCTGAAAAAACTAATGTGCTCCATTACAACTTTTTGTCCCCAAAATAATCATAATTTTTACACCAATAAACAGCTTTGACACCAATAGGAATGTGCTCACATGCCAACCATCAAGATCACAATGTCTGTCTATGTGAGCACCTCTGTTGGCATCGTTTATCCACATGTAATTCTTCAACACAAGATGCTATCCTTACAAACAGGATGATAAGCATTCCTCTGCCGCACTGGCTTAGTAGTTTATAATACAATTTACCTTGCAACTAAAATCTCCAGGTCGAAGCAAATTAGAGTGACTTTGCTCGAACATGACAAAACCAAATCAGTATCAGGTGGATGCATGGTGCAAGCTACCTAGTTAACAGGAATCCTTGAAAAATTTAAAACAACAGGAGGAGCATTTAGCTTTCTCCCCCGCCTAGGGTGAAATACTAGATTTCGCGCAGAAATGGAAATGGAGCCTCCTTCCTCGCCGTCCCGGCACCAGCCGACCATGGACAACCTCAAACCACAGAAAGAATCGAAATTTACGGAGGAAGACGGAAGAATCGCGTACCAGAGCTCCAGTGGGGTGACGAAGCATCAACTGAAACGTCTCCGCCGCCTCCTGCGCGCTGTCTCCAAGATCCACCGGCCGGAGCGCCGCCGGCTGCCGCCTGGAGTCAATGCGGCACCACCCCGCTTTCCCTCTCCAACTTTCTCAGTTTCTGTGCTGTTGATCACGAGGGATGGGCTCCCCCTGTTTGTTCCTCAGCTCTCTCTCGCTACGGCGCTTCCCCCATTTTTGCTTTCCTTCTCTTTTTGGGCACTCCGGCGGTAGGATGCTATCATCTCCCCCACATGGCCATGCCCGTCCGTCCTGTGCTCCTGCTGCTTTGGACTCTTCACTCTGTCTGCTCACTTGTTTTCTACGGGAGTTTCTTAACCGTACCTGCTATTAGTCCTCCAGCTGTTCTTGGATTTGGTCCCGTGATTTCATTTATCTGATGACGCAGGATTATTTGATTACTGTTTAGATCTGAATGTTCTCTGATAGATACATGCCCCTTCTGTTTCTGAAGGAACTGTCATCCTGTACTACAGCATTATTTCACTCGTCGGCATTCTGACAAGCCTCTGTACAAAAGAGGGGAAAAAACTGTGTGATGACATGTGCTGGAAGCATGAATTGGTGATTAGATTGAAATTAGTAAGATTAACTAAACTGATAAGGTGTTGCTTTTGAGAAGATCAGGTCGGGGAACAGGATTACAGATTACTGGACTCTAGGTTGGAAATGCAGAGCAGAACTACAATAAACTTTTGCCAACTTGCATTGAGCAAGTATATAATAATTATACTCTTCTCTAACTTGATGCATAAGCAAATTTGCCTAGTGTACAACGTCAGATCTTCGAAAGAGAACTTTCCGAAAACTTCCCATCTGGGAATTAGTAATGAACTGGGTCCGTGCAGCACAATTGTCTCCTTGCAAAAGTAGGGGGATGTTTGCAAGGATAGCCTGGCTACAAGAATGCATCAGTGATATCTATTTCAATTCGTTTTGATTTATTCTAGACATGCATGATTATTTTAGTTCTATTTTCTTATCCAAATGTATGTCCTTTGTCGCACATTGAACCATTAGTTTCCTAATTGATCCCAACAGTAATATCACAATACTGTCAAGCTGTTGACACTAAATTTCCCCCTTGAATGTTGGTTTTCTTTAACTTTTTGCTGACCAAAAAAGAAAAGACAGTGAGTGGTACAAGTATTGTTTTAAGAGCACATAGTATGATACGATTTTTTTTTTTTAGAAATGGAAAAAGACATAGTATGATATGATGGTGAGGTAGGACAAGACTTTGAAATAATCACCATATTTAAGATGATGATGTCTCATCAATTATGATTTGGCAGTACTCCACTTGGGTCCCTAATAGCGAGAGTGTATGTGACGTGTATAGTGTCATGGTTCGCTACGAGAGACATAAGTGACGCATTAAAGTTGTCCAATGGGACACAAGATTTGGATGAAACTTGGAAGGACAGGCAGCCTTTACTAATGTTCTGACCTCAACGTTGAATTAAATAGGGGCTGTCCGTTGGAGATGATCACATGAGACACGACAAGCTTTTGATGGCACCATGCGTGAATACCTGTGGACTCTTATTTGCTTAGTCGTCTACTCCCTTCGTTTCATTTTAGGTGTCATTCTAGTCTCGGGCACGGGAATTAAGGAGGAATGAAAAAGTAGAGAGCGCGCTGAAAACGATGAGCAGTGAAGGAGGAGAGAGATAGAGAAAAAACTGCATTTGGAAAGCGAGAATGACACTTATTTTGGAAAAACTGGATGTTGCTAGAATGACACTTATTTTGAAATGGAGGGAGTAGATAAAAAGATAATGATACTGAAAACTTCTTTTGCAAATATCGGATAACTAGTATATCTACAATTGAGAGAGACATATATCGTTCGATCGAGAGTGAGCAGCTGATGGATAGATACGCGAGATGGGGTCTGTATGGGTAGAGAGTACGGACCAAGCATGGGGTCCGGAAAGAGTGAAGGCGAAAGCTTGTTTTGTGACGATCGATGCAGATCTGCAATTTCTTGGACACTAGGGAAATGCCAAGAAGAAAGAGCTAAGGCTACTCCCAATGGGAGTTTTATTTTCATTAAATAGGATGCCATGTAAGCAATTTCGATGATGTGGCAACAAATTATGAAGAAAGAGAGGAAAGGAGTTTCATCTAAATGAAACCATGTCTACACTATTTCCAAGACAACTTGTGTCTCATATGAAACCATGTAAATGAAACAATACATTGTGTGACCTATTTCATCTATGAAATTAATGCTCTTTTGCTTATATGGCAAACTTGGAAACAACAAAATGAAATAGTCCATTGGGACTAGCCTAATATGCTGGTGCTGTAGCGTGGTCGAAGAGCACACGCATGCACCTAATCAATCCCATTTGCTAGTTCCAATTCAGTTGCCAACGACGCATATTATTAGACTGTCCCCAGTTCATAATATATGGACATATTCCATGATTGCAACATGCAGCAACCTAATACAAGGATTTTCATTTATCACGAGTTACTTTGGGCATCCACAGATTTATTCACGAGTTACTTTGAGCTAACAAATAGAAAATACTAACTTTCATCTCAAAAAAAAGGAATATACTAACTAATTTTTGTTTCAAAGCAACCAGACACCTCTTGCGATTTTAGTTTTTTTTTTTTTTTTTTTTTTTTTTTGATTGGAAGCCATCTTTTTGAACTCGAAATCCAAACCCGAGTAAACTTGAACTTGCAAGCAAAGTGATGGGCCGGCGACCGGATCCAGTAAGTGAGGCTGGGCTAGGCTTTGGAGTGAAATCCAGATCCATATATGGGAAAGACTTCGAAAAAAAAAAAGAAGAAGCCGTGGTGAGTTGAAAAGGGAAGGGCGCTTGCTGCGTCAGCGAGCAGAGAGGAGAGGAGGACAGCTCACTTCACTCATCATTATAGCAGCGGAGCGGCCACCCCACTCGTCGTCCTCTCCTCCGACGACGAGCACATCCGATCCATTCCTTGCTGCCGCCGGCGGAGCACTTCACAGTCAGTCAGTAAGCAATCTCTCCTTCTTATTACTCTGTTCAGGTGTTGTTTGTATCTAGATCTTGCTCCCCTGCCAGTCCAAGATTCGAGATGGGGAATGGGGATGCCGGGCAGCTGTGCCTGGCGACCTGGGAGACGGAGCTCTCAGAGGAGAGGGGTCTCTCCGCTGGCGTTAGGTTGGGCGGTTGCCTCAGTATATCTATGCAACAGTTTGTCAGTTCCGAATTGATCTCACTCAGGAATTGTTCTTGAAGGTGTGCCTTCTGCGAGAGAAGGCATCCCAATGCGTAGTATTTTTTAGTCTTGTTACCACGATAATGCGATACCATTTCTCATTGTGCACTTTTGTTACTTCCCTCATCAAATTCTGTGGTCACAGATACAGGTCTTAGCTCACTGGATACGCTTGCCAGTAACTTCTATGGATCTCTGTTAAAAATTAAATAAATATCATCTGTACTTGGCATAATCCCAGGGAAGCAAATTAGTTTTTCTGTTACCTAGTATATCCACCACATGTATTGACTTGCTTGAATGTGCTGTTGCAAACAGATGTTTCTAGGAACTGTAACTTTAATAATCAGGGATAATTACATCAATGCATGCCTGCAGACCTTTTTCTGTATGAATTGACTTTTTAGATCAAAATGCGTATCCAAGTTCTCATCGTTTCGTTTCATCAGTAGTTGATCATCTTCATACGCCACTCGCAGCTAGTACTCTGTAAAAAATGGCTGACGGTGAGGACATCCAGCCTCTTGTCTGCGACAATGGCACCGGAATGGTCAAGGTCAGTGTTTTCTCTCTAAATTAGTACAGGTTTCATTGCCTGCTTTCCCAAATAAACACCAACCTCTTGTAGGCTGTTTTGCTGGTGACGATGCACCAAGGGCTGTTTTCCCTAGTATTGTTGGCCGTCCTCGTCACACTGGTGTCATGGTAGGGATGGGACAGAAGGATGCATATGTTGGTGATGAGGCACAATCCAAGAGAGGTATTCTCACACTCAAGTACCCGATCGAGCATGGTATTGTAAGCAACTGGGATGACATGGAGAAAATTTGGCATCACACTTTCTACAATGAGCTTCGCGTTGCTCCAGAGGAGCACCCTGTGTTACTCACCGAAGCTCCTTTGAACCCAAAAGCCAACAGGGAGAAGATGACCCAGATTATGTTTGAGACTTTCAATGTTCCTGCCATGTATGTCGCAATTCAAGCAGTGCTCTCCCTCTATGCTAGTGGGCGTACAACTGGTATGAACTGCTTCGTCCTTTTAGTAAATTTTTGGATCAGTTGCCTATTGATATCTTTATGGCACCGTTACACTGTTCTCCAGTATTTGCATAAGTTTTCCATTGGGTATCTTTGTGTTTGTTCATGGTCGTGAGTTTTGCAACTGTGATTACCATCTACCATCTGTATGGTGATATGAATTCAGGCTCAAAAAAGAAAAATCTGCAGTGAATTATTCAGAAGTACTGGAAACTATAATTAATTGATTACAAAGTGTGTGGCTCAAGGTTCTTTTTTTTTTTGGTTCCCTTCCTTTCCAGGTATTGTTCTTGACTCCGGTGATGGTGTGAGTCACACTGTGCCCATTTACGAAGGATATGCACTTCCTCATGCCATTCTTCGTCTGGATCTTGCTGGTCGTGACCTCACAGATTCCCTTATGAAAATTCTCACCGAGAGGGGTTACTCCTTCACAACCTCTGCTGAGCGAGAAATCGTAAGGGACATCAAGGAAAAGCTTGCTTACATAGCCCTTGATTATGAGCAAGAGTTGGAAACTGCCAAGAACAGCTCCTCAGTTGAAAGAGCTATGAGCTACCTGATGGTCAAGTAATCACCATCGGTGCAGAGAGGTTCAGGTGCCCTGAGGTCCTCTTCCAACCATCCATGATTGGTATGGAGGCTGCTGGAATCCATGAGACAACCTACAATTCCATCATGAAGTGTGACGTTGATATCAGAAAAGACCTTTATGGCAACATTGTGCTCAGTGGAGGTACAACCATGTTCCCGGGCATTGCTGATCGCATGAACAAGGAGATCACGGCCCTTGCTCCGAGCAGCATGAAGATTAAGGTTGTCGCTCCACCAGAGCGGAAGTACAGTGTCTGGATCGGAGGGTCGATCCTGGCCTCCCTCAGCACTTTCCAGCAGGTACTTCTCGTCCAACTGCAGTTGTCGAACTTTATTTTGTATGACTTTCGTTCTTCAGTGAAACTCCATCTTAATTTTGTTTATTGTGACATTGATCTTCCAGATGTGGATATCAAAGGACGAGTACGATGAGTCCGGCCCGGCAATCGTTCATAGGAAGTGCTTCTGAGTGCCTCGTCATCACCGTCTAGTCTCAAGTTATGTCTGGTCCATTTTCTAGAGATGTGTTGCAGATTTGCATGCTGTGTTCTTTTTTTCAGACATGACTCTTTTCTGGGTTAGGCCCCCTTTGTATGTCACGGCTCCATGTGCGTGCGCTGTTTGTCATTTCATCTGGTTGTGAGGTCAGTTGTCAAACTTTCTTGGCTTGATTGGTTGGAGCTGTAAGAGCTGATGGTTTTATAATTAAATTACCTGAATTATGTCCTTGTATCTAAAAGTGTTGTACTGTGAGCATCCATACATTTATGAACTGCCAGCTACTTCATGTTTGCATTATTAAGAGGTTAGCAACCTACGGCACATTGCGCTTTGGTTTCTGACATATCAAGTACCAATAACTCATTTTCTCAAGACTTCCATTGAAAAATGGACTGTAGTGCATGCATAGAGCAATCAACTGACTGAAGAAAATACAATGTGGGTACTTGAAGCTGGGAAACTCTTAGTTTGATTAATCTGGTTCACTCACTAAACTCTTATCGATTCAATTTGTACAGACTTGTAATTTCAATAAACAGGCCAGGCCTACAATATTAGCATTTGCCTATTTTATATGTTGTGTACATGCTGATACAGCAGCAATCTGGGGTCTTGACAAATCACGGTGTGTTTTGCAGCCTAAAAGTTTATAACAAACTCTGGTACAGTGTAGGCTCTTCCTAGATGGTGCGGTGATTTCGTTATAAACATGAAGCCACACTCTAAACTTCTAACGGTTTCTTGATGTCCTGAAACTGCACCTTCTGCACTCATCATCAGGAATTCTCAAAAGTTCCTAAAAAGTCCTCGTACATGCTCCGAAAGTTGTTAGCCACTTGGCTTAAAGGCGGAAGCCAACGCATTATATGCTTCCACACATCGCCTGAACTTTTCCTCTGCTTCAGCCTGGAGAATGCAGATGCGTCAAATTCTGCACCTTCACACAAGATATACCTCAACAAATAAAAATAACACAAGATATACCTCAACAAATAAAAAGAAAGAACTGAGTTATTATTATTTTTAGCTATTTTATATGTTACAATGTAAACAGCGCAATGCACCCTATCCACTATCCAGCATGCTGTGCACTTCAAATTTAGTTATGCTTAGAAAGAGCCATCACACTGCTAGTGTATATTCTTGCGGTTGATGGTCGAAATAATTCATAGCTGTTCAAATGGCAAGTAGGTTCTTAGCCAGTCATAAAACCCTTGACAGAGGCACAACAAGTGCCATCCACCGCCTACCTCCCACAGACTACCTGTGAAACAAATGATTAAACGCAACAACATCACATAAGATGACACTAACCTGTGAGGGACCTTGATGCTTGTCAGGATGCCACTTGAGTGCAGATGTGCGAAAACTGCGTAAACATACAATGTTGAGGAAAAACCAATTGGCAACATTTTAATATTCAAACCTGCAAATGCATTGTCATGCTGTAAGAAATGTTTTATATGACTCACGCTGACTTAATATGATCCAGTTTTAACGGGCCTGAAAGTGGCAATCCAAGAGACATTCTATGGCTTTGCAGATTGCCATGGCAAGACTCTTCTTCCTCTTCAATGTCACTTTCATTCCAAAACTTTCCCTTGATTTGGTCGACTGAGACTCATCCCTCCACTGAAAACCACTAGGAGAACTACCATCATCATTCTCCCCAGGCCAGTACCAGGTAAAGGACCTCTTACCACCAAAGGTACCATAGGGTGTCTCGATGCCATCATCTTCATCAAAGTTTCTCCAGTTTTGCCCGCCTAAGCCAAACATCATTGCGCACTTATTGTCATCCATATAATAGAAAATGCTTCTAGGTAATGGTAGACTGAAATGTACACTATCGTCCATGAAACCTACACAGCAAGGCACAAGGAATGGTCGTTCATGTGCATTAATAATGTAATTGTGACTAGCAAAAGTTCCCATTTTAAGCTAACAATGGAGCACAAACTGTTAGAAGAAAGTGTAGTCATCAGGTTAATGTTACAGAATACATGCAACCCATGCATACTTCAACAAATTTAGCAGTTAGCACTAAATTCTTCTGTACACATTCAAATATCCATTCTGTAAATCTAGAACCCAGGTTAATCAGGGATCAGAAAACAAGATTGGTTCAAAAGAACACAAGCAGTTCGATGCAAAATCTGTTCAAAGGAAAAGGCATCTGAAGAACTTACAACTTACATTTGTTTTTGCTATGTCTATTCTTTCCAGGAAAAGGGTGCTGGCCCTTCGATTTACCACTATCCTTCTGCTTTCTCATTTGTTTCTTACTGCTTTCCTGTAGATAACGTTAAAAACATAGTTGGAAGTAATACTTCTTTTTTTTCACAAGGTAGGAAAATGCTTCTGAAGAAATTTGAAAAGAACATTTCATATGTAGATAAGATCTGTGCTTCTGAACACACACAAACCATTATAATAAATTGTAAATGAGATGACAATTGCTTCTCTGGTAGCTGAATCAGTTGTGTTTAGACACAAGCTCACTATTTTGGAAGTAGATAAAGTCTAGGAAAATGGTCATCATTACCTGATATGGGCCACCGTTGAGCAGAATGTTTTTCAGGGCACTCTTTGCATCCGCACGCTTTTCACGGACGGCGAATCTGATACGAGGCTGACCAAGAATAGCTACATTAATTAAGTCCGGAATAACGTTTTCTCCTGAACTATGCGAATCTAGAATTGATGAGAAAGTGGTCGATGACCTTTACAAATATGCAAAACATTCGCCCGGGACACAAGTTCCAAATAATTTTTTTTCCAAACAATACGAGTTCCAAATAACTGAACAGAGGATAATGATACGATGATCTGCAAGTGCTTCAGTGTTCATGTTTACAGTTTTGTTATGTGTGATGTCCGTGGTGTGAACAGTTGGTACACAAGAAGGAATATGTAAATTCTTTGCCAACTTCTCAGTAGAAGTTACAAATTTATCTGAACGAAACCAGACAAGCACCAACTTGTCACTACAAGTCACGAATGACCTTCAGCGCAAAAGAAGGTTACCAGTCGAAGCTAAGCTCAACAGCAGGAGGAAACAAACAAGATTACTAGGACATGGATAGCAAGCTACTCGGTTGTCAGAAAGCAAAAAGAAAACTGCAGACAGGTTGGTGAACGAATTGCATGCAGAGTCGTTATTCCCATTCCCAGTGGTCCGAAAATGAAACTGCAGCAAAGATGTGCAGGAAGCACGCGTCGCTGCTGTGATGTACTATATCTGTTAACATTGGTGTAACAAGAAATTTCCTTCCTTGTCTAGACTAGTTTCAGTAGTAGTATCTACTAGGTTGGATGGAAAGGCCAAGATTATTGGCCGGGGTCGAGCGAGGTTGAATACCGGGGAGCGGCAGCTTTTGCTAGAGGGAGAGGGCTTACCGTGGATTTAGACAGCGCTGCGGCGGAGGAATGGAAGAACGAAGCCAGCCTCGCCGCGCCCCTCCGCGCCGCCGCGGCTGCCTGCATCGCCTTCCCGTGGAAGGCGGCGGACGGGGAACAGAGGAAGAGGAAGGAAGCGTCGCGAATGGCAAATCCTTCAATCTTGCTGCCAGATGCACATCGAGCCGCTAACCTTTGATCCAACGGCCCACAAGAGGAGTGACCAAGTTTTACATAAACACCCTTAAAATGGATCGCTAGTTCGCGACTAAATAATCGCGATCCACATATTTGCACATAGCATCCTTTTTTGGATCGCGACTATTGGTCACGATCCAGTTATTTTCAATTTGACCCCTCATATAGGTCGCGACGAGTCATTGCGATCCAAATATTCGCGATCCAGTTATCTCTTCCTCCACCCGCCTCGTCTCCGGCGAGAAATACTCGCTCCCTTCTCGCCGTGGTCGACGCCCTCGCGGGCACAGAATCTTCATGTTATGTAACCTCCAGCTCACTGTGGTGGCCCATGGATCCGGCGAGGCGGCGGCGGCGGCGGCGGAGGCTCACCTGGTGGCGCAGTGCGGTGGTGAGGCAGCCCACATCGGGGTCGGGGAGGCTGACGCGACCCGGCGCCCTGCCATGGCCCTCGCTGCCTGTCTCCTCTTGCTCGATTGGATTGATTTCTTCCCTGACCTGTTCTTCGGAAAAGGGCGTGAGAACGGCCAGGAAGAATTCAGTAGGCAACAAGGTAAGGCACGTGCACATGCTTCTTCGTTTCATTCGATTTAACTTTAGATTCGTTGAGCCGCCCGCCGGATCATGTGTTCATCTGTTAGGAGGACCAAGAGAAACCGAAGCAAGTGTGTCTTTATTTCACTGTATATTGTGTGTTGTTAGTTTACAGAGTAATTGTTGGCATGGACCAAAGTAATTTGCCCCCAAACACCCAGACCCAGTAATGTGTACACGGCAATGTAAAAATGATCTCAGCATTATTACCAATTATTAGTGTTTGAGTAGAATTGGCGAGGAGAAGGTCACCTGTTACCTGAATACCTGTGCGTGACCGACGCTGCTGTCTGTAGGAGAGTAGTTGTTGGGTTGCGTTACCAAAACTTGAGATAAAGAGCTGTAAACTGACAAGTTCGTCTCATTTTAGTATATATAAAAGGGGGCAGGGCTGAGGCCTTTAGATCTAAAAAAAAAAGAGAAGGTCACCTGAATCACCATGGCCACGGCATAGGCCTCAGTCGTCTTCCTCCTCCCTTCATCCATGTTCATGCACTCGTAATCGAAATATTTGTGTTTGAGTAGAGTCGTCTGCATCTAGTTGTGTACTGTATATGGTGGTAATTTGTCTGGACATATGTAAGTTAGTAGCAATTAAGCTGCGAGATTTGGTGGATCAGCTATTTTCTGCACACACAAGGACCCGGTAATGTGCACCCTGCAATGCAAAATGCAGATCTCTCTCGGCTCCACACTTATCTGTGTTCTAATCATGAGTTCATGTCGTCCTAGTCACGACGTTTGAGAAAAAATAGAAAAGGAAAGGAAAGGGATATCCTAGTTCGTAGGTATAATAGACCTTTGTTCATGGAAGCTAACATTTGACTTGATGTATTTTTTATGCAAAATGCAGTTTCATGGGATTCAGAAATTTTTCTGCGTTAAATGAATCCTGAAGTTCAATGCTTTGCCCTCACAAATATTCGCTCGGCATTTCATTTGTCATGGCATTCTTCCTTGTCATGCTTTAAGGTATGCTCCTCCACTCTATTTTACAGCTATAACTTTTGATGGACCTTGCTATTTGTTTAACAACACGCCATTTTTAAGCTAAATAATATATGGTCTCAAAAAAAAAAGTAGAAGAAAAGAAATCAGTAACATGCATGGCTAAGCTCATGGTAAGCAACCCCATCCCAAAGAAAATCGAATTCGCGCTCTAAACTTGAAAGAGGACATTGATGTTGCATACAAAGTTTGATAGCAACAGTACTAGTGATTTTCAGCTCTTTAATGTTCAGCAGTTGCATACCCAAGTAACACTGTCCAGAGCCCTCAGTGATTGGTTGATAGTTTGATGATGAGGCCCATGTCAGATCGGAAATCCTTATTTTTCAAGGGAAAAAGGCAACAAGTAAATACTCCCTCCGCTCGGATAATGATGTCGTTAGTTCACAAAAACCCGGGCCAAATTGAACTGCTGCCCCAATCGGAAGCATCAACATTTTCTGCCCGGAGGGAGCATATTCTAAACGATAATTCATGGTTCAGTCTCTAACTTTGTTTTAGAGGAAACTACTAGGCACATTGCCTGCCTGAACATTATATTGATAGCTCAGAGTGAAAGAAATTACATCCCTCCACAGGAGGATGAAGAATGGGAGAGGCTACATGTTATGACTAAGCTAGCTCCCCAAGCTCTAGGCGATCAGACTGGGATTTTGCTACATATATGTGACCATAACTGGAAATCATCAGCACAAAGCCGAAGCATGCGAGAACACACAATGTTTTCATTGTCAAAGCTTCCGCGTTCCTTGATTTCCATATAGTCCAAAGAGCAGACACCAAGATGGTGTTTAGGATTCTGCAAGGCATGGAGCTCCACTTGTCGAGTGGGAGAAGAGAAGAGCGCTGGCTACTCTCTAGCCAGAGGCTGGTTGCCGTCCCACAAGTCAAACCAGAAGGAGCTCGTTCCAGTTTCTAACGATTAGACTGTCAAGTTCGGCAGCTGTGAGGTTGAAATGGATTGAAGTCAGTGTTGGTCAAGTTGTTCAGTGTGCGTCTTTCCTTGTGTTTTCTTTCACAAGTGGGTCCGGTGGGTGACATGTCAGTGTCAGTGGGAGGAGAAGCGAGTAACATCGAAAAAAGCATGATATGACTATAGGTGTGTACATCTTCACGTATTACTCGCTCCAAGCCAAATGCACCAGGTAAGCTCTGTGTCCTAATAACATAAAAAAAAATCTGGAGGGAGTGCAAATACAGTGAGTTTGGCGAATGTTTCAGTTAAACTTGAGAAGTTTGACTTATAATAAAGAGTGAATAAATTCCATAAAACCTAGAGAGTTTTGAGACCACATGTAGCTGATCGACATCTCTCTTAACCATCATTTGAGCTCTGCATACTTTCAATTGTCTACTGAGGGGTCGAACTTTGACCTTGTGTGCTCCCCTTGGTGGCTGTTGCCAATTTTTTTTTGAATGTCGCTGTTGCCAATTGCAAACAGGCAAAGTTGATAAATACTTGCATATCGGCCCTCCTTATCTTGGATGAAGTGGAGGCACTAGAAATGGCAGAAAGTAAGGAAGCAGCAGGTTCATCGAGAAAGAAAGATGAGAAGAAAGAATATAAGAAAGAAGAAGTTAAACCTTTTTATTTTCCCTACAATGTCCCAGTTAGTAGGAGCAGTGCCACCACTATCGAGAGATTCTCTGCAAGTCTGCAGCGATTCAGTAAGTACAGCTTGAGCAGCACCCCAGTCGCTGTGTCCATAGGCCCCTACCACCATGGCTCACGGGAGCTCCGGGAGATGGAGGAAGTCAAGCGCGCCGCCCTGGACGAGTTTCGCCGGGCGGCGAGCCAGCCGTGCGAGGCGGTCCGCAAAAAGGTGCTCTCGTTGGTGGGATCCGCCCGCAGGTGCTACGCTGGCGGCGAACGGTGGGAGCTCCGGTACACAAAGGACGACGGTGAGTTCACGGATATGATGTTCTTGGACGGCTGGTTCCTGCTGCAGTTCATGGTGTCCATGTGCCCCGACGACCCTGACGCCTCGCCGGAGGAGGACCTGCTGATGTCGAGGGCGGAGGTGCACACCCGCATCGACGACATCGCGCGGGACGTGATGCTGCTGGAGAACCAGATCCCCTGGCTCGTGCTCGAGCCTCTCATGGAGCTGTGGCCGGCCGTGCCCGTCGATAAATTCATTCGTGTCATGGCCTCCGCCTTTGACATCGGCAACCAAGACAGAGCCAGCAATGATGATCTGCTGGCCGGCCAAGGTAACCATGACCATCTCCTTGGCCTCTTCTATCGCCGTCAGGTGGGGGCGGCACGGACGCAAAGCCTCCGCGTGCCCAGGCTTCCATCCCTGTCGAGCACGCGGTGGAGCTCGCCGAGATGGGCGTCAAGCTGACCGCCGGCAAGACCAACAAGTTCGGGGACATGAGCATGACCCAACGCCGTCCGGGCCTCAGCCTCTACGGCGAGCTCTCCTTGTCGCCGCTGGTCCTCAACGACCTGACGGCGTGCTGGCTCACCAACATGGCGGCGTACGAGGAGTGCCTGGGCGCCACACAGGCCGACAACTTCGCCGTCAGCTCCTACGTCTCCGTCCTCGCGCTCCTCATGAACCGCAAGGAAGACGCGCAAGAGCTGCGTGCCAAGGGCATCGTCAACAGCGCCTTCTGCGACAAGGCGACGCTCAACTTCTTCAAGGGATTTGCAGTGCACCTGCACGTCGGCCACCGCTACTACCACGTCTTTCAACGCCTCCAGGAGTACAAGCAGAGGAGGTGGGTGTGGATCGCCGTCCACCGCTTCTTCTACAACAACATCAAGACCATTCTCGGCGTGCTCTCTGTCGCCGGCGTGCTCGCGGGGCTCTTCAAAACCATCCTCTCTCTCAAGCAGCCCCAACGGTGATCACCTGATCGATGCTGTTCATGGTAATTTGTTTCCTTCACAACAGTTTGTGAGCCTTTCGTCGTGATAGGTCTAGCTACATGATCCTGCATGTAATTTGTTATAAGATCGAGATACTGCTACATGTAATATATAGCTGTGCTATATATGCCTGCCTGTGTGCCAAGTTCATCAGGTTTTCTCGTACATACAGCCAAGTGGATTGCTGATACTAGACGCACAACGTCTAGTATCAACAAGCATGTGACAGATACAAGGCATATTGGATTCTTGATACCAGACGCACAACGTGGACTAGTAGTATACATGATTCAATGCATTTATTGAACCCAATGATTATGACAATTTTAGTCACCTCTTTAGACTAGTAAGTTTCTTTCCCTTTGTGTTTGGTACTCCTTTTCAATTCACCCTGATTGACACCAAGAGGAGCAGGTACATTCTTTCGTGCGCGCGTGTCTATACAATCAATGGTTAACCGGCATTAATCGAAATTGCTGTATATATATATATATATATGTATATCCATAACACTCCTAAAAGAGGTTTATATATACAGCTTAATCGAAAAGATTGATCACACTTGTTCAACAGCCGCTGGTGTTGACGCTGCTTCCTCCTGTTCTTTGTCAACCTTGCTGTTCGTCTTCTCTGCATGATTCATGTATTCTTCTTGTGGAACGTTGTTCTTGTTATACTTCTCGCTGCCCGGCTCAAGGTCGGCCTCCTTGCTTTTGCCCCACAAGACGCTGTAAAGGCCTCCAACCAGCAGGACTCCGCCTACAATGCTGCAGTGAAGATGAATATGAAAAGAAAGAAAGAGAAGATCCACTGCTCCATGCATGGATTCATATTCATCTGTTACGTACCTGCCGAGGTGGACAATCTCTCCTAGGAAAAAGGAAGAGCAAAATGTTGTGAAGACGAAACAGAGCGGGGTCCATGCGGCCATGAAGACGGGGCCTTTCATCTCCACACACCAAGCTTGCAGGTAGTAGGCTGCTCCCATCACCACAAACCCCTGATATATACCGCAGTTGACGATATATTATGTTTCTTGATCGTAGTGTGAGTTATAAAGGAAATGAGGATAAACTTACAGAGTAGAATATGGCGAGCAAGCTGATGTCGAAGTGGAGCTTCCACCTGGACAAGTCCCTCTCGGCGACTACCGCGACGGCGCTGAAGACGCACTGCGCCGCCGTCACAAGAATCTTGTCTGGATACTCGTCGAGCACGGAAGCCTTCAACAGTTTTGCATGCACGTACGTATATAAGAGATCGATGCGGAGAGTGCTCTCTTGAGCAGGGTATAATTTAAAGATTGATCGATGATGGGGAGTGACCTGCAGGACGATCCAGAGAGACCACATAGTGTTGGCGAGGACCATAAGGAACGTCCATTTGATCCATGCTCCTCGTGTGATGTTCTCCCCCGACTCCGAGGCGGCCAAGGCACGGTGATGGTTGACAGGGCTCAGAGATGGCCCGGCGTAGAAGGCCATAGCCAAGACTCCGGCGAGGCAGAGCACTATGCCGGTGACCTTGGCAACGCCTGAAGCGCTCTTGATCTTCACCACTTCCTTCCTTCCAAGCATGGGCGGTCGAGAATTACGAATGCTTTAATTGTGACGATCGATGGCAGCAGGATGTGCTACGTACCTCAATAGCAGCGCGATGAAGAAGGTGACTGCAGGCAGTGAATTATCTGTTGCTGATGCCACCGTTGCAGACGTGAACTTGAGGCTCACATAGTACCTATTTAAGGTAAATGTGATCCTGAAGACGACAAAATGAAAAACAATCATATATAAGTATTGAGGGATTAGATAGATTCCACTACTGTCCATCCCTCAGCGCTAAATCTTCTTTACAGTAAAACAAAATAAACACGACACGTCTGTCTGAATCTGAGCGTGCTTAATTACCCGATCAAGGCACATACAAAGAGCTTCAATAGCATCCATGATGACAAAGACCCCACGTTTTTCCTGTGAATCGATCAACAACATATCCAAATATTTAGCAAATCAAACATTCGGCATGCATGCAGGATCAGAGTTGGGTAAATGGCTGTCATGCCTGTGGAGAAGAAGGGCGAGAGGCAGCAAGAGGAGAGAGCCAGCTGCCTGGTAATAGAAGACAAAGACGAAGGTGTTGATGCCATTGTTGAAGGCCGCCTTGGATGTCACAAACATACCCGTGTCGTGTAGATCAGCTGTATGGTGACGGCGACCACATACGCCTTCTTGCTCGAGTCCATGGCAACGCTTCCTGCCTAAAATGCCAGCCTACTCCATTTTATAAGATCAAGATGGCCAGAGTGAGAGCTGAGTGAGTGCTTGTTGTTAAGTCGTGTTGTATATATTTGGGATGTGATTCAGTGGAGCAATAAGATGCCTTTGTCTCTTGCTACACTACTACCTGGATCTGAGGGAGGTTCCTCGTCGGCTAACACCTGCTAACAGATAAGTAATTAAATATTTACCAATTGCTATATGACGCAAGCCATGAATCAGTGGAAAATGAATCGATCAGCAGTTCCATCTCTCTCTCTCTCTCTCTCTCCTCTCTCTCTCTCTGCGTCGAAAATATATATAGGCCATGCATATGGTGTGGGGAAAAAAAACTCTGCTGCAAAACGATTATTGCAATTAAATGTTTATTAAAGTAATTTGTCACAACAAGTATAATTTGAAAAATAGAGAAGCGCCGATGGCTGGTAGAGCTTTGCCGGAGTTTTTTTTTTCTTTCGAAAAGAGGGCTGGCCCTTGGTTTTTATTAGAAAAACCGTTCCAGTTACATAAGATCTGAGACACAGAAAGATTATGCTGAACCTACTTCTTTTGATCAGCCATAACCTCAACCCAGCCAGCACCACTTGTGCTCTTGGCCAAAAAGCAAAAGAAAACAACGACTTCAGAAACTAGACTGCAATTCATGCCACCATCAGCACAGCCATAGGCGCACAATTCAGACAAACCCCTCTTCAGTTCTAAGCTACTAGCTACTCCAAAGAAAATCATCCTGCTTCTAGCGTCCGTCTCATTGGCGCCCAGCTTCTCGCCTGGCCATAGAAGTCCTTGGCCACCACCCTCAGCCTGTCAGCCCCTCGCCGCAATAGTTCCTGCTCCTCGCTTTTTTGCAAAAGAGACCAGTAATCAAGCCAAGCACACAGAGAAAATACTACAGCTGTTGGGTCGGCCGGGATATTATTTCTGAAACACAAGCTGTTTCTAGCTTTCCAAATGCTCCAACAAACTGTTGCTACCCCCACAGTCATAAGCTCTTGCTGCTACCAGAGCTTTGCCGGAGTTGATAGTCATGTGAGAAGGGAACATAATGATGTAGCTCGTGAGCTTGCACAACTTGCCAAGCGTATAAATTAAGCATGCTGCACTTTGGCGCTTGCAAGTGCCGGTTTATGTGGCGCAGTCTATTGCTCAGAATTATAACTTTATCTCTGAGTAATGAAATTCTTTTTTTTTTTGGCAAAAAAAGTATATTTTGAAAATGTTGCAAACAAGGTTGACCCATTTGGTGCAACGCGCAAGAGAATATTGCTACGGTTGCATCAGCATCGATTTAGACGTTGTACAACACATATTTATCGTGAAAAAAAAATGCCAGACATTGCATGCAACGAATGCGAAATGACACTTGCAAAATTTTCTATCTCCACTTAGCTCGTCTTGATGAAGACGATCCCAGTATGCACAGTGTGTTAGAATATACGACACGCGGAAGCAACAGACAGATCTAATTAACAAGGCACATGATGCAAGATCCTCGACGACACCAGAGGCACGATGTTTGGTAACGAGGTTGAAGCCTACATCCCCGGGGCATGACTACAGACGCTCCTCCCTAATATGCAATACCAGCCGCTACAAGGTACCGACGAGAGCCGCCTCCTTCCTGCGAGCCTATAGCTATGCCATCATGGTTACAGTAGTAGCCCTCCTCTCATATTCATGAAGAGCCCTGGTTACATGAGTCCGACACAAGCTCCACACCCTACCACTAATACAACTCGAAGTCCTAAGCGTAATCAACTCGTACACATCATTCGGCGCATATTCTAACAGTGTGCCATCTTAGACAATTCTTTCTCTATTATACATTTTGGCTAGTTGTAGAACACAATTGTTATTTTTATATTAGCTCCACCCTGAAATCGTGTCATTGGTGTGACATCAGCAGTAAAGGCAATGTGATGACGTTGTCCATCATGTGAGGAATCTAAAAGATATACATACAAGTTGTCTTATACCTTATGCGCCGGATATATATATTTGAAGTTTGGGGCTTTTCCGCATTGGTGTGGTGCTGAAGGTGTCTTTGTAAATTCAGTGCTCCTATACAGCCCAGGGCATAACATGAATTTGTAGTGTCTTGGAGCTAATATCACAAATAAGGGTGTCATCGTACAGCTAATAAAACCTTATTTCATTTGGGTTGAGCCAATACTTTTGGATTTGCATGAGCAATTCAGAAATTATCTGCACGCACGCAGGTGCTCTCAACCAATACGTTTCTAGAGGCGCAAACTCACCACATGAGCTTTGATCAATGAACTCAACCATGCATGTGTGCATGTATACTGCATGTGAATAATATTAGTGTCGGTGATTCAAATCTGGGTGGACAGGTTTCATAACAACCAGACCAACCAGCTATGCTCAAGAGAATTTTATATATTCATAAATGAGAGAGATAATAGCTAGGCTTGATATCCATCACACTCGTTCAACTTTGTGTTCTGCTGACTCTGCTTCCTCCTGCTCCCCCATGCCCTTGTTTTCTTGAGGTTTTTTGTTATCTTGTTCATCTTGTGAGCCGTGGATAATATTCACCTCGCCTGGTGGCGCGGTCTCAGTCTCTTTGCTTTTGCCCCACAGCACGCTGTAAAGGCCACCAACAAGGAGGCCTCCACCTAGGATGCTTCCATTAATGAAATTTAAAAACAACAAGAAGATTCACGGTCAATTGAAGTGTTCATTGATGTGTGTAACATATTTTTATTTTGTGACCTGTTTAGTAATGAGTGCTTCTATATGAATGACTATTTGTACGACTCAGATCCTTTACAACCAGAAGAGTTAAGATCAGTTGGGTAATAAACTTCTGGTCATCAAAGTGGTTGATCAAAACATCTGGTCGTAACAGTTGTACAGTAGGATCATATGTGAAGAATTTTAATTAATTTAGTTACCTGCCAAGGTGAACAATCTCTCCGAGAAAGAAGGAAGAGCAAAATATTGTGATGACGAAGCACAATGGGTTCCATATTGCAAGGAAAACAGGTCCTTTCATCTCCATACACCATGCTTGCAGATAGTACGACACCCCCGTCACCACAAACCCCTGCCAGATCGCATCATCAGTTGGATTAACCATTCATGCAAACAAAGCAGTTAAGTTTGGTATTGTTGTTTGCAAATTGAACAAGCAAATAATTAAATGAAATGAATCTCTGTCCAAGGATCAATACAGTGTAAAAGATGGCAAGCAAGCTGATGTCGAGCTGGAGCTTCCACTTGGAGAAGTCCCTCTCAGCCACCACCGCCACGACGAACGACTGTGCCATGCTGAATATGCATTGAGTCACTGTCACGAGCATTTTGTTGGGGTATTCCTGGAGCAGTGCAGCCTGTGTAGGGTGGAAATAAAAGTAATTATAAAAAAAGGTTATAATAACAACTACCTTTGCACCATTCCACAAACATTGACGCACCCATTTTGTATGATGCCAATCATGCCATTCACAAACTCGAATGAGTCAACAAACAGTGATATAAGAAATTGAACATCATTCAGCGTCAATAGCCAATGGCGGAGCCAGGCACAGGGGCAGAGCCACAGGTGCTGCAGCACCTCCTCTGCTTAGGAAGTTGTACCTAATATGCACCGATGTTCAACTTTTTTAACCTAAACACTTTAAGTTCACTTGATCTATGTTATGAACGCAAGCAGCACCCCTTTGGCACACTTTCTAGAAGGTAAAAATCATTTTTCTGCAATATACGAAAGGCAAACGGTAGAGGGAGGGGGGGGGGGGGGGGGGGGGGGGGGGGGGGGGGGGGGGGGGGGGGTAGGGGTTTTAGGGAAGCTTATAGGGGTCGTGGGAGTGCAGAGCACAAATGTCGTATATATGAAAAGAATCATGAAGTGTTGATTGTTGGAGTATAACTAAATTGCCCATCTTTCCTATCATCTAAGTTTTAGTGGGTAAATTGGTTGGTCCATGCAACTCAAATTGGTAAATCAAAATTTGGCCCATCAGGCCCAAGGACGTCCTCCCTTGGCTCCGTCACTGTCAGTAGCAAAGCGAAGCGCGGATGATATCTCAGTTAACCATTGTACTACCTAATCAAATTATTGCGTTCTATTGTTCTTTATCTGAAAATGATGTTCTTGTCTTTAGGTATCTTTAGCAACGTGGAGTCCACGAGAAAGATGACTGGCATGAAATTATTAAGATTGGGTTGCTTTGAGGTTAGCAAAGCATATATACAGTAGTTGCTCCTGACGTATCGACAGCAAATTAAAGCGTGATCGGAGATACCTGCAGGACGATCCAGATGGCCCATGTGACGTTGGCTAGGACCATGAGGAACGTTCCTTTGATCCAAGTCGCCCTGCTCGGAGATTCGTTCGAGGCGTGGGCGACGGCGAAGGCGCGGTGGTGGTTCACGGGGTTCAACGGCGGCCCGGCATAGAAGGCGAGGACAAAGACTCCGGCGAGGCAGAGCGCGACGCCGGCGAGCTTGGCCATGCCGGAGGAGCTCCTCAGCTTCACCACCTCCAGCCTGCCATGCCGCGTTGCCATGTAATTGACTACGATTAATTACGTACCCGAGTAAATTAATGTACCCCACATGATCGATTTTATTATGAAAGAACGAGACCTCAAGAGCAGTGCCAAGCAGAAGGCGACGACTGGCATGGAGTTGCTCGATGCAGATGCAACGGTGGCCGATGTGAACTTCATACTCACATTATATAGATTCAGGCTAAAGGTGTTCCTGTAAAAATATTAGCAGGCCATCGTTTCATACTTCAGTAATCCAAAGAGAAACAGTAGTACATTTGCAGAAGGCAAACAATATACTCTGAACACAGTAATGATGAATGAATGTGACTAAAATGCATGCATACCCGAATAAGGCATACAAGAAGAGCTTCAGAAGCAAGGCCAGGGACAAGGACCGCACATTTTTCCTGAAATTGTTTGAGGCCACTTCATTTCATTCCTTTCGGTAGGCACTAGGATCAGTCGGTCAGAGCTAGGCTACTGATTAACCAGTGACAGATGAGGTTGCTACCTTTCAAAGACAATGGCAATAGGAAGCAGGAGGAGCGAGGCAGCGGCCATGCGGTAGAAGATGAAGACGAAAGTGTCCATCCCCTGGTCGAACGCGGCTTGGAGACGACGAACATTCCCGCGTAGATGAGCTGTATGATGGTGGCGATCATGTAAGGCTTCTTCGCCTCCATCTCCATGGATTCTCAGCGCACGGAGGTTGGCATGTGTAAGTAGCTCGTAACAAGCTCCGAAATATATATAACTGACTTCAGCTGCTTGCTTCCTCAATCACTCAAAGAAGAAAAGCTGTCTAGGTATCGATAAAAAGGGGAATCACATCGCTCCTGTCTACATATGCATTCCGGTTATTGGAGTCTGAATCATCGCGCGTCTCTATTGCTACTGCCTTCCTTCTTTTTCTTTATTTACATTATTTACAGTACTGGTGTACATAACTTTATGTATCCTGCTCGCGCTGCATTCGAGAGGAACCTTCTGTTGGTTCCACTAGCCTATCGACCCGTGAGCTTGCATCGTGCAACATTTTAAAATGCTATATTATATGAATAATAAAACGGAGCTATTGAAAACATTAATTTCTTAATTTAATGTATTTCATCTTTTTAATATAGCCGTATTAAAATATCAAGATTATCAATTGTATCTTCACTCTCATCAATTGGCTGAGTTAGTGGAAACATAAAGTCTTTTTTTGGCTCTTACTCAACGATCGGCTCAATACCAGAAATCTGCTGCGCCGCAAGAGGTTTAATGTCCCCTCTGTTAATTGTGTCCTCTGCGCCAATGGTATTGAGGAAACTGTCCACCATCTATTCTTTGGCTGCTCTTCTCTCAGTTATGTTGGGCTTCCATATAAATCATTTGGATCTTGCGTTACCAATGGTGGAAATGGTACAAGATCAGAAGCAATACTTTACACATGATTGTTTCATGGAAGTGATAATGATTGCAGCCTGGGCGATTTGGATACAGCGGAATGATATCATCTTCAATGGGGCAGTCATCAGCTTCCCAAGATGGAAGAAGGACTTCAGAGAGATCTCACCCTAACGTTCTATAGGGCTAGTCAACGACGTCATGACGCCATGACGGCCTGGGCTGATGTCCTTCTAACTTTTCTTTTCCTCCTGACCATGTACATAAACCACTAACAAACTAATTAATAAAAGTATAGTAGGGAATCCCTCCTGTTTCGCTTCAAAAAAAATTTGTATCTTCATCTACTTTTTTTTGTTCATCACCCCATTTAGAGAATGCATACGCCAAGTGGAGATGAAACATTCTATGCTATAGTGTGGAATTTGTCATTCTTTTTCCTTCTATAATTCATAGGTGCATGTGTTCAAAAAAGAGTTCTATATTACCCTAAAAAAAATAGTTGTATTAGGATTTGCATCAAAACTTTTGATTCGACTTGGGTATTGAGTCAAATCACACACGTGAGAAACTACAAACAAATCCTATCCCCTCAAATGACATAATTGAAGTTGAATTCCTTTCATGTCTTTGTACACCACCAATATATACGAATCAGAAAATAACAACTTCAAATCATCTTGAAATCAATGGTTGTATGTCTTTTTTTATGAGAATTATTTAGGGATTTGGTAGGATCAAAATGGAGGCTCTAAAAAGAGCCTCCAACTACTAAATATAAGATCAGCCCACGGAAATATCCATAAAAAATATTTGCAACAACATAAGTTAAATCCATCATTCAACAAGAGTATAACTGGAATGTAGCTAGTCATTCATAAATAACTTCGTATTCTAGCTAGTCATTTTAGACATGCTGTTGGTCAAACTTTTGAATTGTCAACATGAATCATATGGATTCTAGCACTTTGATTAGGAACATAAAACGAAGCAATTAACTATATATATTAGTGCTCTGATTTTGATGGCCGCATCGGTCTCCGATGTTGTGTTTTCCCGAGCTCCAACATGGGTAGTACTCTATTTCCATTTTATAACGCACTCACATATTTCAATATTACTGCAGTTTGTGGATTTTGACCAACAATGGGTGTGACGATTCATAGATTTTGAGGCATACAATTGGCTCTCTTGGATTCGTAACAAAAGTACCTTTTGATTACAATAATTTATCTTCATAAATGTAATGTAAGAGAATAATGGTGGTAATATCGTTTTCGAACGTATCTTATACTCTAAAATGGAGATAGTGTGTACGGGTCTTTGCATGATATGCATTTGCTGCAAGTCAAGAAGTTTACAAGCTTATTAATAAATAGCAGCATAATATGTTTTTGTTTTCCTAGAAAGTTGCTTAGAGTTATTTGTATGAATGTTGGCATGAAAAGTACCCTCATATGATGACCAAAGTATAAAAGTAAGAACTTTGGAGTTGTCAAAGGTACCATCTATAAGGATTCCTGGCAACAATATTCACAGACAGAATATTTCAAGAGTTTTTACACTTTGGCGGATACAACATCCGTGAAGTAGTAGTTCAAAATAGAACCAGTGTTCAAAATAGCTCTAGGTCGGTCTTCATACAAGGCACTAGACGCTGATGAAGTTCGTTCCCTTACATACATTGATCTGCCAGTAGGTCTGCCGAGACCAAACGCGACTAACACATCGCTGGGAATGCAGTGGTTGAGAAGTTCCCTTTGTTGCATGAATTAATAGTGTGAGTATATGGATATTTAGTTGCCTTTCTTCTATATGTCAGATTAAGCTGGCCGATTCTGGCTTCAGGATTCACCGGGTGATGGGTCTTCTTAGAGGACCCTCCATTGGATCGAACGATAAATGATAAATGGCAACCCACTGGATGGAGTTGATCTCTCCGTACATCAGACTGTTCGGGTCGCTGTTGCTGATGGTATTGTTTCTTCGTTTCTCTTGAGATTTATGGCAACCCGCATCATCCACAGTATTCTCTCCATTACACAGTTCAGTCTTAGCCTCCTTGCTTTTACCCCACAGCACACTGTAAAGGCACCAACCAGTAGATTCCACCGATGATGCTGTCGTAACAGAACTCCATTCAAAGATTTCACTCATGAAATGAAGAGCGGCTGTCATATTCAGTTGGCTTATTAGCAACCCCTAGTTTAGTCGTTACCTGCCGAGAGGACAATCTCCCCCAAGAAAAAGAATGAGGAGCAGCATACATTGTGAGACAAAGCAAAGAGGGGTCCATGCGGCCAAGAAACCGGGGCCTTTCATCTGCACGCACCAAGCCTTGCAGGTAGTAGACCTCCTGTCACCACAATCCCCTGTTGGATATATCATGCAACAAGAGAAACTAACTATCAATGCTGGGGCTGCTACTGATCGAATTAGTAAAAACCATGGGATCAGTCATTCAGGCAAATATATCTCGGTAAACTAATTAACTTACCGTGTACATGATAGCGAGCAAGCTGACGTCGAGGCGGAGCTTCCACCTGGAGAAGTCCCTCTCGCCACCACCGCGACGACAAAAGTTTGCAACGCACTGAACACGCATTGCATCACGGTTACAAGCATCTTGTTTGGGTACTGCTTCAGGAGCCCAGCCTGCATGACGATCCAGAGAGAACCATGTCATATTGGAGAGAACCATGAGGAACGTCCCCTTGATCCATGTCACCCGGTTTGGGGCACTGCTCGGAGTCGAGGCGGCGAAGGAACGGTGGTGGTTGACGGGGCTCAACGCTGGCCCGGCGTAGAAGGCGATGACAAAGACTCCGGCGAGACAGAGCGATACGCCGGTGAGCTTCGCTATGCCTGAAGGGCTCCTCAGCTTCACAACCTCCATCCTATACATCATTAGGCCATCGATCAGCCATGACGACTACTACGTACTACTA